>BMAU01016126.1:0-309274 GCA_019973935.1 Trichonephila clavipes
TGCAGTAGAGCATTTGATGTTGTAGATGTTTGAAATTAATGTGTCTTTTTGTTGAGTTACGGCGGTTTGAGAGGTAGCTGCCATTTTGCTGTGGCATAGGCGTATTTCAATTTAGGAAGTGGATAAGTGAACATTGTTTGTGCACGAATTATTGGATTGTCGTGATTTTCAATAGATCTGAAAACATTCCTAGCTAACTTAGTGATGTAACTAGAAATCTCGGCTCCATGTGTAGGTCGTAGTGAATAACATCATTTCTAACGTGCCAAGGCGCGTTAGTGATGAGTCGGAGTATTTTGTTTTGGATAACTTGGATTTTTTTCATGTGGGTGGCAGCCGCTGCTCCCCAGACAGGAGAAGCGTATGTTATAATTGGGCGCAGAACTTGCTTGTATAGAATGACTTTGTTTTCAAGGGATAGTGGAGAATTCCTCCCTACAAGGGAGATAGCTAAATGAATTCTCCCCCAGAATTTTTCTGAGAGATAGTCGATATGCTTTTTGTAAGTAACGAACTACCGAGACCCACTGTATGTTGTCTTCAAAAAGAGTGAGTTGAAAAGGGGGTTCAATAACTCCCCATTTTCTGAATATAATTGCTTGAGACTTGTCAACATTAATTGCAATTCTCCATTGTGTGAGCCAATCTTGTAACTTGTCAAGGAAGTTTTGCATGTTTTTAAGTGTGTATTTGAGCTGGGTATCTTGCGTAAGCATGGCGGAATCATCCGCGAACAGGCAAGTACTGACGGTGGGGTGTTCTGGGAAGTCGTGTGTGTAAATGTTGTATAAACTAGGGGACAGGGAACTAACTACCCTTAAAATAAGTCGGGGTCGCCGTGCGACCGAGGATCAGAAGAGTGTCTCGCTTCGACCAATGGTCGGGGGTTTCCCGGTCAGTGGGCGGAGCGAGCTTTCGAGGGAGGCAGGTTTGAAAAAACAATAAATCTTAACATTGGAGAGAGATGTGAATTGAGAGGAACTGGAATTTAGGCCTTTCGATCTTGATTTTTAATGAGGTTTTGATAAAAAATATCAATTCTCTCTTCATCTTTTGCGTATCTAAACTGCCTACCCATTTCTAAAAGAAAGGGGTAGTCGAGGAAGAATCTTCTTAATTCATTTATCGCGTCTTTAAAGCCAAAGTCATTTTCATTAGTTGAAGGGGTTTCTTCGGGGGCGGCCGAAGTTCCGGGAGTACTGTTTTTATTAGAAGCGCCCGAGAGGGCAGTTGCAAAGGAGAGATTTGGGGTGACCTTTTTTGAGGTTTTGTTAGATTCGGTAGAGGTGTTACGATTACGAATCGTTTCACCTTTTTTCAGTTTTCTTTTGGGGAATTCTTCACATTGGCTCCAATTTGCCATGTGTCCTGTCTTATTGCAATTGATGCATACGGGATTTTCTATCTTTTCTTTAATGGGGCATTCACTGGTACGGTGGGATTCACCGCATTTTAGACACCTAGTGCGCATAAAACAATTTTTCGACGAGTGGTTAAACAAGTTACAGTTGTAACATTGTGAAACCCCCGGTCGTCTGTTGAAAGCGTCGACCTGCACCGTGAGGTAGCAGCACTTTTTCATTTGAAAAATATCTGGGGAATCTGGTTTCTTTTCAAGTTCGACCATGAAAATGGGGAGCGGGGATTTTGTTTTAGATCGGGTGAGCTGGGCCACCTTTTCTACACAAAATCCTTGCGAGGTTAAGTCTTCTTGGATCTCACCGATTTCGGTGGAAATCGGGAGTCCTTTGATGGCAATTTTCAGGGGGAGGGAATCCGGTGGGTCAATCACGTAGAATTCCTCGCTTTTTTCCTTGAGGTACTCTGTCACTATGCGATGCTCGTCGGAGCTTTTAGTGAAGATTTTAAGATATTTCCCTGCTAGCTTGACGTCGCAGTCAGGGAAATCTTTGTTTAAGTTTTTAACGATTAATTTATAATTAGCTTTTTTATGTTTATAAACATAATTGGGGGGACTTTAGGACGGGCGGAAATTGGAGCCGCTGTTTGGTTTGAAGTCGTGGGGGTTATTTCAGCTTCCTTACCAGTAAGACTGCTGAATTTGTTCTGTACGCTGACAGGCTGACTGGTCCCGGCAATGGGATCGGAAAGTTTTAATTTTTTCGCAAACTTTTTGGGGGGGACGAAACCACCGTCACTATTTGCAGTTTTCTTATTATCGTGGCTCGTTAGACGCAAGTGTTTTTTCACACATGGTTCTGGGGGGTCATTTCGCTTAGTAGAGTTTTTAGCATTTTCCGGGCAATCCAGTACAGGGCAAGGAAGAAACAAAGCTAACTCACCCAAGTTTTGCTCCTTCTGGGAAGAGAGTTCATCATGTTCATTTTAAAATCCAACACGAGGGCGTCATCATCGGTGAGGTCAGGAAATTCCTTCTCACTTTGGATACAATGCTCGAGGAAGGAGAGTCTACCGTTCGTCATCTTTATACGTTTTTGGATTTCTTTGTGGCGACGGCATTTGTCGTTATCGGTTTCTTCTGGCGGAGGCTGAACGGCTTTCCTCTTGGGATCTTTCTGCTTACGGCGCTTATCGTTTCCCTGTGCGGCTTTTCCGCAACTGAGGGATTGGAATGCGCCCGGCTTTGTGAAATCAGGAAAGAGGGTGGAGGGGTCTCTCAAAAAGCTCAGATCATAAAGTTCTGTTTCCATGTCAGACATCGTAACTATCAGAGGATTCACTGACGTGAACTATTCAGATTTTGTAGCTTGAATCGTTGAGACTGATAGAGCGAATATTAACGTCGCAATGTTCAGCTACACGAGGGCTTTTGGCGAAGGACCACGTAATTTTGAACCATGGTCAAGTGACGTGGACGACACCTGAGCGGGCACCCCCTTCCAAACAACCAAACCACTCCACGGGAGGACATTTCAGCTCTCAACAGATTTAACGTGCATCGCTGCCCTACACGGCGGTCTTTAGTGGTACTGGGCTCGAACTCATGACATGCCTGCCTGTGCGTTGAGAAGGAATCGTTTTTGTAATTGTTTTGATGGGTGTTGATCGAAAGAGTTGGCTTCGTAGGAATGTATTGGCTCTATCTTATGCACAAAATCACACACCAAAGTCAGTTCATTACCGCAGAAAAATCAGAGCTTTAATCTTAGAATTTAAGCAATAATATGCAGTTGTTTTGAAATTTTAAATAATAAGTAAGGATTATTCAGAGGCTAAGAATATCACTTTTTTGTACAAAAAGTGAAAAAAAATTAAAAGTCCCAATATGTTGCCCTTACTCGCAAAAGAAACAATTAATTATAAATAAGAATAATATAATCCTTTTGAATAAACAAGTTTGTCGAGATGCATGAAGCTCCTCGGCAACTTAAATATGTTTGTAGTCATAATATTTAGTCTTTGATATCAGCTTATTGTTTGCGTTTTACTATCAAGTATTCTAAGAATTCAAAGAATTTTCTCTTTTTTACTAATGAAAACAATTTATTAATGTTGGAAAAAATATAATTTTAAATTTCTAATGTATATTTAAAGAATTTATTTTTAGGAACACGAGGTATATATAAATTGATAAATTAGTAATATTTCATTTACGAGTTCTATTAGGGTCAAAGTAACAAGACGGACCTCGTAATTTAAATGACGATCAAGGAACGAGAACGATATAGTCGAGCTAGAGCCCCCACTTCTTTTTTTCACACCACGGCAAAGTAAGGACTTTGATTTTATGCGTATCAGCTCTGCTACACAATGGAACCTCTAGTCGTGACCATTTTTAAATAAAAACATGTAGTGACTTACAATGCCGCACTATCCAATAAGGGCCAACACTTAGGATATTCATATTTTATAGTATAATGCGAAACACTTAACTGCTATTCATCTTATATATTTGCCACAGTAAATGTTTTATCATAATTTTCTGTATATAAAAGAAGAATTAGATCAAAGTAAAAGATTTTAATTTTTGAAAGATGCTTGTTATAATAAAATGTAGATTTAATCTTAGGATTCGTTGCGTACTATGAATTCTAATGTATCATAATATATCGATTATGAAAAAATAAAAAATGACAATTATATACATAAAATCTATCATTCCTTTATGGAAGATATATACGAAAATCCTTAAGAGGATTTAAATTTTTAAGATTTTTCTGACATATTCTAAAAAAGAAAAACAATTATAAATTGATTATAACAATGAAGTTTCCAAAAAAGGATTTATGGCAATATGTTTATTGATATGCAGATGCTTGTAAGAGCTTTCAAACTCTCTTTATTGTTGATTTGAGAAAGTCTGAACTTTACATTATAACATAAAGAGACATGATCAGCAATTGGGCTTTTTATTTTATTTTGTATTTTTGCTTATAATTATGTGCAAGTTATGAAGAATCATATTATTTACTTCTTATTTCTAATTTGACTATTTTATATTTTAACACCAGGTGTGTACCAAATTCCAGCATTTATATATATGAATAAAAAATAAATTTAAAACATTTTATAACTATTTTAACTAATTTAATTGAAAATCAAAATATAAATATTTTTTTCTTAAATAAAATCAATTAAATTTAGATTAGTTTATTGTACCTTTTCCTACAATGATATAAGCGTCTAATTTTTTTATGAAATGTTTTATATTATCACCTCTGTTTTGTGCTAAAATTTCTTGAACTGAAAACATTAGTAATTACTACATTGGTTTCTTCAAGAAAACATGTTTCCATAAGAAAGGGAGACTATTTGTGTTTAGGGACTTTCTAAGCGGCGAACATCCCCACTATTCAGCGGGGTATCAACGACTCCCCTGCTTCTTTTATCCGCCGATGTCTGGTGTCATTAATCAGCTACGAAAAGGGGGAAGTAAACTTCGCTGGAAGCGCCGTCTTTAAGGGCATTTTTCTCACAAAAAACGCCGTCTCCAAAAGGTTAATATTGCGTAATAATTACTATAAATTATAAATCAATATTTTGAAAAGTTAAAAATCAAAAATAAATCTTCTTAACTTACAAATGTTTTTTCAATGTGGTTTAGAATCATAGCTATAGTATAAAATAAATTTTATTGCCTTTACTTTTAATATGTTGGAATCACTTTGAAGATTTGAGTAAATATCAATAACTATTAAAATCTCTTTGGAAGTAAAAATTTAATCAAGCCGTAAAACAATAAATAGTTATATAATAATGAAAGATTCATAATAGATGCTAATTGAAATTCAAAGTTGCCTACAAAAATAAGGATTGAATTGTGAAATTGTAATTGATATAACAATATTAACATAACTTATAGATTATTAACATAATGTATACACATGTGTAAAGCGAAAAATCTTTCACCAAAAGGTAATTCTCGTAATCAAAAACTTTCATGTTTACTAACATTCTATGTACGCTGACTTAAAGAAGCAAACTTCTTACAAGTTTAAAGTGTACGTCAAAAAGATCCAAAATCTTCATAAATCACACTTTAACCCAATTTATATAATTCGATACCTCATAAGAAATAATTTGTCATAAAGGAAAATCAAATTAAATTTAATCTTTCGTAAACATTATATATTAATATAAGGTCCAGTCGTCGAGTGGTAGCGTATAGCGCTTCCACACCACAGGTCCGAGTTCTATCAAGGCTATCTTCATCCTTCAAGATGTCCTTGGTTCTATTCCCGGGCTGGGCAAGGTCAACTCAATCTTTCCCCCCTACTGCAGTGGGTCGATAAATGAGTATGAAGCTTGTGGGAGTCTCGCTTCAGACTGACCACCTGTGACGAATCTATACGGAACTTTATCACTAACCTTCTGAACCGACCTTTTTAGGGAAATTTAATTCCCTACCTATTTCCAATCAATTCCAAAAAGCGAACAGGATTCCTTATTATGCAGATTAGATTCAGTATTTAAGTCAAACGAAATAGTAAAGTTAGAGCAGTAGGAGATAGATATTGAAACATAGAGTTATAGTGATTTTGAATTGAAATATTGTTGTTGAAGATAAATTAACCTCATGAAGAATTGAGATTCCGAATGGTAAATATCATTTTGAAATTAAAGTCTCACTCAAGCTTTAAGAGTCAGATTAAAGTTAAATGTTCAATAAAAACATTATTAAATATAATTCTGGGATCTCTTATCGTGGTAATTTCTGCGTGATCGTTATTTAATAAATTAATTAATTAGATCATTAATTAATTGAGTTAATTTAAAGGATATTATCTTTAAAACCTCGTAATATTATCAATATTATTGTTAATAAGTCTTTGATTCTATTTGGGAAAGATAACCAAATAAAGAAAGTTATTTATAAAAATGGCTACTGGTTCTTTTATGACTCACAATTATTCTAGTTCTCAAAGTGAGGTCCCCAGGGACCATCACACACCTGATGGGGACATCTGCTCATGCACCTCAGCGCTCAATGGTCACGTATACTGGGATGGGCACAGTAGGCCCTGGCTCTCATGGATTATTGCACCCCTGAGTATATATTAATATGATTCATTTTATAAACTTTTAATAGTGAAAGAGTACTTATTTTTTTCTTTTTTGAGAACTTTGGAGACAGTCATCTCTAAGGGGAAAAAAATCAAAGATTTCGATGGTAGCAAATAGATAAGAGTCGGATACAATGGAGTACCATTTATACACATTCCTAAAAATAGCTTTACTTGTTTTTTGATAAAAATCTCCAAAATCATCATGGATAATGATTGTGAGAAATTATTAATTGTCAAAAAAGCAATAATAATAATAATAATTAGTTTGTTGTTATTAAAAAAAAACCTGTTTTTTTTTTTAAATGATAAATGGTGGATATTATGGAATGATCGGGAAGGGTAATATGAATACGGATGGCGTAAACCGTAACTCCTTTAATAATACGGGCCACATGATCTATTTTGTAGTAAGTTAAGAACCGTATGTTTTCCATGTTCTACAAATTAATAAAATATTATTTATTGAATGATTACATTATGTATTCATAAAATTCAATGTGAATGTATATTACACATGGAGAGAATCTTGTTTTATGTTTCATTTTATTTTTTCAACTTAAACTATATATATTTTATATTTTTTTTTTTTTGTGATAAAATAAATAAATAAAAAAAAAAAATTTATACGAATTACAATTTAGTTATACTTTTAGAAGATATTTGACATCGTTTTTCATAAAGCAAGTCATCAAAATTTGGTTGAATGCATTGAGTTGATGCAATTTTTAAAACAGGATAAATGTTGATTGGAGTTAATCTTGATCTTTCTGAATTTTTGTTATTTTTCTTAAGAAAATTCTAGCTGCTCGTATAAATAAGTGCTTCCGAACATATCCATTATGCACGTAAAACATGATAACATTTTAAGAAACCTATCTACAGATGAACATTTATAAAAAGCTGAAATTTCAACTTCCATACATATTTGCTTCAGCAAAGAGTCACAAGATATTTTTCAATTAATTCCAGTTGTAAGTTTTCATCAAGAATTTCAATATTGATAAAGGTGAAGTTAAAGAACAAAATTGTTATTCAAAGTTTTTAAAATCAGAAAAGCTTCGATCGCGTGAGAGAGACAGAATTCCAATTCTAACAATTTAATTTGGGGAGAATATTCTGTTAATTTTAATTTAGGTGATTTAATCAATAGATATTGAAAGCTTTCTCAAAGGGAGAGATAAGTTTTCTTTTTCTACTTGTTTTCACCAGTGTAATAGTTTTTGTTTGAAAGAGTTCATACTGTTCAATAGCGTTGTAACAAAACGTAAGTTGACTTGTAATAACAGCTGAAAAAGCCAGGCATTTTACCCATTGTCCATCTTTTAATTCAGCACATTCATAATTTTTTTGTTGTAAAAAAAATTGATTTCGTCCACAATTTAAAATATCATTTTAAAACTTTATGACTCAAATTCCATCAAACTGCCGTATAATATGATAGACCGATGTATTCATATTCTATACCTTCCAAAAATAAAGCAAATTGACGATGCTTAAATCTACGAGCTTGAATATAATTTACAATTTTGGGGATTGTTTTAAAACATGTCCAATATTTAAAACTTTGGAGCACAGTACTTGCTAATGATTGATCGAAAGAAAATTTTTTAAATTATTATTACCATCCCGTTTGCTTGCTTCTTTTAATCTTGCACCTGTTTTAGTATAATACTGATGATGTGGGAGGTGCACTATAAGTTAGAAGACAAACCAACTTTTCCACAAGGATAACTTACATTTCATCAAAATTTCCATAAATGCACAAAAAGCATCAGATCCAATGGTTGTATTATGCATAAGAATGATTTCCAAAAAAGAGAGAGAGAGTTCTCCACTTATTTTTAAATTAACATCGCATCCGTAAATAACAACGGCCAACTGGGCGATATTTAGAACATCTATACTTTCAATTGCAATAGAGTAGGTCTAAAATGTTGATTGTTTAGCGATGCTGATATTTCTTAAATTCTCGACTATTTCATCAACTCTACTTGTCCCAGAGTTTCGACTTAAACGTACATTTTTAAATTATTTTATTTGTGCTGTACACTTAACACTTCCTCCGCTCTATAGCATGAATTAATTCCTCTTCAGTAAATATAGGGTGTTTTTTTTAGAGGTATAGAACTTTAAATTGCAATAAAACAACGATGTATTATTCGATTGACATGAATTTTTTATTCGAAAGATAATCTTGTGGCATTACATTTTAAATATGATTTCTGGCATAGGACTGCCACGGCTGGCTCGGATGTAGTCCAATCTGGACGTCCAATTTTCGATGACTTTTTCCATCATTTGTGGCCGTATATCGGCAATAACACGGCGAATGTGTGTGTGTGTGCTGTCTTCCAAATGGTCAAGCGTTTGTGGCTTATCCGCATAGACCAATGACTTAACATAGCCCCACAAAAAATAGTCTAGCGGTGTTAAATCACAAGATCTTGGAGGCCAATTCACAGGTCCAAAACGTGAAATTAGGCGGTCACCAAACGTGTCTTTCAATCAATCGATTGTGGCACGAGCTGTGTGACATGTTGCGCCGTCTTGTTGGAACCACAGCTCCTGGACATCATGATTGTTCAATTCAGAAATGAAAAAGTTAGTATTCATGGCTCTATACCGATCACCATTGATTGTAACGTTGTGGCCTTCATCGTTTTTGAAGAAGTACGGACCAATGATTCCACCAGCCCATAAAGCGCACCAAACAGTCAGTTTTTCTGGATGTAACGGTGTTTCGACATACACTTGTGGATTAGCTTCACTCCAAATGCGGCAGTTTTGTTTGTTGACGTAGCCATTCAACCAGAAGTGCGCTTCATCGCTAAACAAAATTCGCTTATGAAAATCGACCATTATTTTCGAAATAAAATTGCACAATTTGAAAGCGTTGTTCAGGCGTGAGTCTATTCATGATGAATTGCCAAACCAAACTGAGAATAATTCACTTGACAGCTGTTAAATCGGTCACCATCTTGGAAAGTAATGCCAACTTAAACTCCTATACCTGGAAAAAAAATACTCTGTAGTTTCGCTCTGCTTATGATTGAATGTCATAGTATATAACGAATTTTCCCTGCAGTTGTATTGTCTCCCACAAATTTAATGAATACATTTTATTGTTTTTGAAGAATTTATTTCAATCCCGACTATATTCGTCTTCACTAAACTTTGCAATGTATTGATCATAGTTAGTTTTATGATTTCTGTCACAGTGTCTTTTAAAATTATATTCCTTAGCAATTGAATTGGAGTTTTTACATATTTTGGAGTTTTTACTTGTTTTGGGCATAAAAATACAGTCAATCCTTCATTTTACGAAAATTTTGCGAATTTCTTTATTTTACAAAGTTTTTTTTTGGAATTAAGAATATAAAATACATTGAAAAATTAATCTCTGTTTAACGAATTTTTCACATGGTGAACTTATTTTCGGGATTTAGCAACTTCTCTAAATAGATGTCGAAATGTATTGCAGTCCTCAAATTTCTTTAAACTACAATTATTATCTTTAATTCATTTTTTTTTTTTTTACTCTGTTCTTGGAGTTTGATTATATTTTTAATAACTATATTACAACAAATTACTTTGTGGAATCCAGGCTTGTAAGTTATAGAATATTCCTAATCTAGTTGGTAGTGCACATGAAGAGAAAGAACGTTTTTTTTTCCAAATATCATTTTATTATATTGCAAATAAGAGTATTACAAAACAAAGTTATTTTATATAAATAAAATTTTCAATTTTAATGACTGGGATGAGTATCAGATACTACTGGTTACACAAACTTCATTGAAAACGTGAATCTATTTTGCCGACACATATAATTTTCTTTTTGATTGTGACTTGTGGAATCTTTGGGTATATATGCCTTATGGAACCCCAGGGTTCCGTGGAAAATAGTTTGAAAACCACTGATGTATAGTACGCTTAACTTTAATGTTCAAGTCACATGTGATCCAGTTGGTTAAAATGCTTGAAAACTTACCGCAAATACTTTTGAAAATCGTAAAACACACTTTGTTCTGTAGTGAGTAGTATGACAACAAGTGGTTAACTGCCGCAGGCAGCTAGTCTTTCTTCTGTAGCAGCATTCTTTTCTCTGTAGTCTTTCTTCTGTAGCATTTGGCATTATGCTAGTCTTTCTTCTGTAGCAGCTACAAACAGAGCCAAAACCTCGGTATTCCATTATACCCCCACTTTTATCTTTTTAAAAAATAAATCCACTCATCGTAAAATTATTATATATTACAAAAATTATATTAACATTAAATGGAATGAAATATTGTGTAATACGATGAAATTTACTGTCATTTGATTCTGGACCTATAAAACCTGTATTTTAAATTTTCTAATTTTATTATTAAGATATCTGACTACTTTCGCAACCTTGATTCTTCAAAAGTGTATTAATGAATAGTTTTTTTTTCAATGTTTAATGTCAGAAGAATCAAAATACACATATAAAATTTTTATAAGAATATTATTGTAATGAAAAATAATTTAAATGCAATTCTTTGGCAAAAAATAATAATAATAATAAATAAATAAAAATTGAAGAAAAAATGACACATTTTTCAAACATATTCTCCTTGTATGGGGAGTTGCTTTTACAATAATAATGCAGTCACACCCCGATTTAACGAATGTTTCTCTTTTCCCGATTAAAATGAAGGCAAAAATCCCTATTTAACGAATAATAAACTCCGAATTATCGAATTATTTCAACAACTAATAATTTTTTTATTGATTTGTTTTTAAAAAAATTGGGGGTTTTTTTTAAATGATATTTTGTTCGGAACAGAGACTTTTTTTTGTTAGCAACAAATTTTGACGGGATAGGTCGGGAGGGGTTTACAGGTGTAGATGAGTCATGAGTGTAACCTATCTTGTGAGTTTTGAATAGGGCAAGAAATTTCTTTTTTTATCTCATCCCACTCCAAAACGCAGGGGATATTTTAAAATTTCAGCGATTTTTTACATTTGATGACGGACTGCCAACTTGTGCAACTGAAGCTGAGGAAACTGTTGATTTGTCGGAGTCAATAGATAACGTTTCAGATGCAGAAATTGATAGTGAAACTCCTATTAAATGTGTTACATTTCCTAATACTTTACATTGTTTGAAAACGTTGAAAACATACCTCATGCAGCAGCATGTAAATGACGTAATATTTTCTTCTCAGGATAAAATCGTATAACTCTTTCGAGTCAAAAATCAAAAATAAAGTCAAACTTCTATTAGTAAGTAATTTAAAATTTTTCCAATTAACTGGTGCGTAATTGTTTACTATTAGTATTTTTAGTTGCTGAATAAAAAGTGTGTAATTTCCAACTGGATACCTTTGTGTGCACACACAGTTGCTTATAATAGAAAAAACACAAGCAATATAAAAAAAAGATTTATATAAGTCAATTCCTACTTAGGTCAACAAAGAAACATTTTATTTTAATTACTTTTTATTTATAGTTGCAAAATAGAAAGCGATTTTCCTTGCAATTTTCTTTTCGATATATGGTGTTGGACTACTTTTTTTATTACTATTTATTCCTTAATTAAATTTAATTATTCGAATGAAATAGTATAGTAAAAAAAGAAATCACATTCTCGGAAATTAGGCCGAACCAGGTGGGATTCGAACCCCCGACACTTGATTTAGAAGTCCAACGCGCTACCCATTGTGCGACACTTTTGTTAAATCAGGATTCCGAACACAGTAGGGTAGTTGCAAACTAAGGGGGCAGTTCAGCTGACAACCTCCTCATCTGATCAGAGTTTTTTAAAAATCGTTTTAATTTTTAATATTGATAACGTGTCAGAGTGATTTGTTTCTTACAACATGATTGAGTAATAATCGCGATTCCTATTGTTCATCAATTTTGAACCATTCCTGGAGAGAGAGAGGTATGTTAACGTTACACAAAAACGACACTTGAGCTGGCAATCTCCCTCTCCGAAACTCCACACCACGCCAAAGAGAGGATTTTGATCTTCGACAGATTTAACATGCATCAGCCCCTCTTTACGGTGGGTCTTCAATGGCACTAGGGCTCAAGCTTATGATTCACGAATCCGCGACCATAACCACCAGATTATCGCGGTCGGGGAAAAAAATAAAGGGTGCTACTTCTAAAAAACTTCATTAAATTATTTCACTCGGTTACCTACAAATCAAGAATGGAAAGACATACCTAGTCATCCCTTTCTTTTCTTTTTTTTAAAAAAATGCTATGCAGTGGTCTCCACCAAAGGGCCGGCTTCCTGTTACGGAATTAATGATTTCCAAACGGTCACTTAGCTATTTGCGTGGGAAAGTATCCAAGACAGGTCAATACCGACGCTTAAGTTCTATGGCAAGTCAATCTTTGACCTGTCTTTGGTCTAGCACACAGGGAAGTGACCGCCTTAGCTCTCACGCTAATCTCTGGCTTCAGTCCATCGCACGAGGGGTGAAAAGGATCAATGTCCGAATGATACTACTTCAAAATAGAAATGATTATGCACCAAGTGTCTTTTTTTTTTTTTTTTTTGAAGGCGTGACATATTCGACCTTCAAACAGTCACGAAAAAGAGAAATCCATATACTCCTAGACTCTCCTAGATTCGCTTCCAGATTGCATTGCCTACTTTCGCACTTACGATGACTTTGTATGGCTCCAGATAACGAGCATTACAAGCGTCTTACGCAGCTATAACGCCTGCGATCCAGCCTGTAACCTCCTTTGGCAGTCACTATCACCAGAGAACCAACAGTTCATTGATGATCGTCCCAGAAATTCAATATCAATGGACTAAATTCATGTGACGTCATAGTCACATGATAACTGTGTCACGTGTTTTCGGCCAATCAGTTCATAAATTAATGCGGCGTCATAATTATATCATAAATGTAATCACGCATTTCTAGTCAATTAGTTCATGTGCTTCACTGTTGCCAATTCATTGCTTTTTGCAGGAACTTTCTTTTAGAAAGTACATATTTGTCAACGATATAATAATGTGTGCACATAGTTAAATAAAATGCTCTTAATTTAAAAGTATTCGTGTAATGTGTAGGTTTTTTTTTTTAATTTTGAAAACTGTTTGAAGAATTTTAGCACGTGAACTTTTTACCCAATCATCAAATTTTAAATGTTATCTAAACTTTACAAGTTGAACAACTTAGTATGCCAATTTTTAATCAATGGGAAACCCGTGATTGCCGTTATCAAGTGACCATCATTAATTTAGTCCATTCCCTAGAACTTGTATATCGAGCGATAAAAACTAAAATTGCTCCAGGTAGGATTAAATGTTAAATCATGAAATTTGATATGCTTACACATCTTTCATTAGTAACTTTCTTTCCATCCCAGAGTGGGTGTCACAATAGGCATTCCTTGCACCCATACGATGTTCGGTGTCAACTATCCAAAAGGGGACAGGGGTAGTAAGTTTTTAGTAGATAGAGAGCCACAGATGTTTTGTTTTAGTCTTGAGTGTAGTTACTATAAGTTAAAATAAACACTTGTGATCTTCTCTAAAAGTGAACTCTTCTTCCACGAAATCGGCAGTTCCAGACAATTCTGTCCTTAATTTCGAATTATTTTGTAATTTTTAAGATTTAAGGGGAATATACCCATGTGACGGGCTGCTTTTTAAGCATTCTTAGGGAATTTTTTTTGACGACAAGTAAAAAGATAGAACTTTAAGTTTTTTTATTATTATTTATTTATATGTATTTTAAGAGTATGTATATAAATATTTAGCTAAAAATATCCAATAAAACGTGAGTTATAGCGCTCCGAACACATCCGCCTCGAAAAAATGGACGCTCACTTCCTCCACGACTTCGGATGATTGGCTTATCTGAAATAAAAAAAAAATAACGGCGTTTCAGTCTATAAGCTTAATTGCCCCGAATGTACTATACTCAATTGAAAATATCAAAAATAGGATTTTTGGTAGGCATCTGAAGAGAAAAATTTTCGAATTTCACGGAGGTTTTTTGTTGTGTTTTTGTTATAAGAAATATAAATATTTTGAATTTTGAAATATATATAATCGTAGTTCTCACACACACACACATTTGGTGCGTCTATGTGTGCAGAGTCTACCCTAAAATTTTGAAGGCATTCAGTCGAGCTGTTCTTGAGTTATGATGGAGGAAAGTTTGAAAAACACAGTCTTTAGAAAAACGCGTTTAAAAAGTTTCCAAGTCCGATTCAAACAATGATCTTAACTTAGTGCTACGAACATTTGTTCTTCTAACACCTGCTTCTTTATAACGACTTCGAATTTAAAAAAAATCACTTTACCACGGTACTCTAGACGTGTTAAGGAAGCAATTTATATGAAAAATTTTTTTTTTATTTTTTGAGCCCACCAAATGGGTGAACCCCCTTAAAATAATATCAATATACACTGGAGAACCAAAAAACCTAGTACACCTGCCTAATATCGTGTAGGGCCCCAACGAGCATGCAGAAGTGCAGTAACACTACGTGGCATGGATTCGATTAATGTCTGAAGTAGTAGTAGTTTGAAGTCTGAAGTAGGGCAGGAGGTAACTGTCACCAAGAATCTTACAGAGCTGTTCATAAATCTGTAGGAATAAGAGAAGGTGGAGATCTCTTCTGAACACAGCACGTTGCAAGGTAACCCAAATATATTCAATAATGTTCATGTCTGGGGATTTCGGTGGCCAGCGGAAGTGTTTAAATTCAGAAGAGTGCTCTTGGAGCCACTCTGTAGCAATTCTGGAAGTGTGGGGGTCGCATTGTCCTGCTGAAATTCAACAAGTCCGTCGGAAAGCACAATGGATGTGAATGTGTGCAGGTGATCAGACAGGATGCTTACGTACCTGTCACTTGTTAAGAGTCGTATCTAGGCGTATCAGAGGTCCCCTATCACGCCAACTACCACGCCCATACTATCACAGAGTCTCCTTCAGTTTGAACAGTGCCCTGTTGACATGTAGGGTCCATGGATTCATGAGGTAGTCTCCATACCCATACACGTCCATCAGCTCGATTCAATTGGAAACGAGACTCGTCAGACTAGGCAACGTGTTTCCAGTCATCAACAGTCTAATGTCGGTGTTGACGTGCCCAGGCGAGGCGTAAAGCTTTGTGTCATGCAGTCAACAAGGGTACACGAGTGGGTATTTGGCTTCGAAATTCCATATCAATGATGTTTTGTTGTATGGTTCGCATGGTGACACCTGTTGATGGTCCAGCATTAAAATTTGCACCAATTTGCAGAAAAGTTCCACGTGTGTCACGCTTAATGATTCTCGTCAGTCGTCGTTGGCCCCTTTCTTGTATGTTCTTTTACCGGCTGCAGCGATATCACAGATTTGATGTTTTACCGGATTCCCGATATTCAAGGTACGCTCGTGAAATGATCGCATGTGATCTCTCGTGCGCCGACAATAACACCGCATTGAAACTCACTTAAATCTTGATAGCCAGCCATTGTAGTGGCAGTAACATATCTAACACCTGTGCCAGACACTCGTTGTCTCATAAAGGCTTTTCCAACCACAACGCCGTACTCTGATTGGTTTCATATCTCTTTATTTGCATACGCATGTCTGTACCAGTTTTATTTTTATTTTTTTTGCTCTTCAGTGTATGACGTATGTGTATATATACACATGTATATATATACATATATGGATATATACTGTTATGCTGTCTTTTGTTCGCACGAATTATTCAAGTCTTATTTATCTTTTTTAATTATAATTTTTTGCTTAAGAGAAGGGTCAGCATTTTCCATTTTTGTCCGGGCTGGCAAAACTGCTAGAGCCGGCCTTGCAATTTATTATGTATCATTGCATGAATCTCAAATATATATATAATTCGTCCTTTCCATTCAAAAATATTTTTCTGTTTTGGATATTTTTCTTTAGGATTGAGATATATATATATATTCCAGGAACTATGAATCCCATACAAGGCATACCGGTAAATCTCTGCAGCGAGGACACAGAAAATGCTAAGAGTGATCTTGCAAATGCAGTAGATATAAAACCAAGATTGAATGGTTTTGAAATCGGAACCGACGTCGTTCTCACCTTATATCCAGACACGTTTTGGGAATCTAAGGCAAAGGAAATCCACCCGATAAGCGTATTTTCCTCAGAAGAACTACAAGGTCATGCACCCTATATGAATTATCATACGTATGTTCATATTTATTTATATTTTCTGTTACCAAATTTTATTTTTCTGTTCTGAATATTTATTTTTATTTTATAAATTCTGAAAAAATTACGTAATAATAGTCTGACAATAGTTTGTTTTGGTAAAACTCTTTAAAGAGAATTTTTAAAAAAAAATATTTTTAAATAAAATATATATACACAGTCTCTTTTACTAACCAACCTATACACTTTATAACCATCCACCTTTTTCGATAGAAAACTAAGCAAAAACTGCATTGGTGGCATAAGAGATTTTTTAGATATTTTTAATATAATACTATATATTTGCTCAGATTAACTTTCACATTTTATTTAAAACTTTTATTATTTTTAGAATCGAATTTTGGTACTTATGTATTATACCGTCGATACCTTCCGCAAAGTCAAAAGATATCGCCAAATCAAAAAAATGTCGCCAAATGCGGTAATCGTTTCCGCTCATGCACGAAAATCAATTCACTCGCATTGATCCTCCGTATTATTAACTCGTCCATAAATAAATTGAAAAAAAAATTTTTTTTTTTTGAAGAATGGACTAAATTCATGATAATCACATGATACAGGGAAACACGTGTTCTACATTGAATTCAAAACAAACATCAAACTAATTGCACTTGTTATTCTATTTGTAAAATTTAGATAAAATTTCAAGTTTCATAATTGAGTAAAGATGTCTAAGTATTATAAAATAAAATTACATCAAAAGGTTTTTAAATTAAAGACAAAAAAAATATCTCTTATTTTATACGTATATTTTAAAACCAAGAATATTTTGCTTATTTATAGTCGTTAACAAATATGAACTTTTTAAAAGAAAAAAGTTGGCAACAACGAAGAACTTTGAACCGATTGGCTAGAAACACATGATTGCATTTATTATGCGACTATGACGGCGTATGAATTTATAAATTGATTAACTATAAACACTTGTTTGTCATTTATCATGTGATTATGGCGTCATATGAATTTAGCCCATTCAATATCGTACTTAAAAAACCGCACTTGAAATAAACTGATAACTTTCAGACTCCGTAATTGCAATAAAAATCGTGACAAATGTATTTTCTTCTTCAAGCAGACTACGCCGCATAAATTCACTTAAGTACGAATCTAAACGCTGCCGTGCAGATCCACGATGTGTTTTATTTTGTTAAACCTTATAATTTTTCGGGTACTTACTTATTAGACCGCACTTCAGGAAATACTTCAATGCGTTTTATTTCGTACAGAGCACATCCCAATTTTTAATCATTTTTCACAACAAAATAAGAGAACATTACAAATTATAAACAGTCATATTATTTTCGAGCATTAATTAGGCTCGATGGCTTAGAAGTAGCGTGCGCACGCCGTAGGTTGAGGGTTCGATCCCGGCTGGATTCGATACATTCGAAAATCGTAGGCACGCATGTTATATGATTGTGGGGCACGTAAAAGGTCCCTTGAGTATCAATTTGGCTCTGATACTCTCGGCAAAATTAAATAACGGCAATATATTTAGCATCCGAGAGAGCTTGAATTAAAAATTGATTCAAGCGTAAAAATTTAGTAGTGGGAGCACCTCTAGATGGGGCCACCATAAATTGCCTCTCACATTTGGAGACTCTGCAAAGGGTTAGTTGCCAGTGTGCAACCCACGAAGGGATAAAAAAAGAATTTCGAGTATACAAAGGCAAATTTTTTGTTTCAACATGCGCTCGAGTATTTTTCCACTATAGGCTATATTTATTGGCATTTGGCGACGTTTTTTGGTTCAACAGAATTGATCGACTATATAATATGTAAGCACCCAAATAACTTTGTTGAATTCAGTGTATACTTATTAATTTTTATTTCTTTTTTGTTATTTCTTCAGGTTTGGTACAGGAAACCCAAACACACTTACAGAGGATTCTCGGGACAGCATGGAGCATTTAGATTTTGTGGATTCTATGGGTTTTTTGTTTCTCGTAACCTTCGTTTTTGCTGCATTTTTCCTGTTTCTGGTGATTAAGACGGGACTTGGCATCTTTCTTGTGCTGTCAATTGTGTTTTCATCCTTCAGTCTGTTAATTCTTTTTAGTTTGCATAAATTCATTGCTAATTATGGCACTTATTTAAATGAAGATTGAAATTGTAGACTGCTTAGAATTCTTCGAACAAAAATAAATTGTGCTCTTTTTTTTTTTTTTTCTTTTTGTCTTAATATCATTTTATTCAATAAATAAATCAATGTGAATTAAACAAAAATTAATTAATATTTTATTATATAAATACTATTTTTAAATAAAACTCGAGCAGTTTGTTCAATGGCTGCTGTAGCCGAGTCGTGAGTTGGAATCCTGATGTCACTGAAGATCCGCCGTTACGTCGAGGTTCTGACGCAAGTTGAATCCATCGAGGCTCAATTAGATCTGATTTTTTACCAACGTCACGTTTTGAAGTTGCACTGGGACTTTTGGCGACGAATCTCATTATATTAAAAATCGTAAAAAGGACAAAAATGGCATCTGGGTTATCAGCTTTCTAAAAATCTTATAACATGTATATGTATTTGGAGCAATTTTCCTTTCGAGCAACCCTTTTAAACAATTTCTACCCAGTTGCCATAGCAACGGCTTCGAACAATTTTTTCCTAATGAACTGAAAGAATTGCTCGAAATTCCAGTCAATGGGGTTCTACGTCATAAACAAGATGGCAGTTACGGCTTCGCTAAATGCATCAGAAATGACGTTTAATATTTTTAACAGAATGGTGCTCCATTTCTGTTCACGATCGTCAACAAAAGCTCGAGGGAAATTGAAGAAATAATATTGGATGTTCGTTTACCGAAGCATAAAAATTGGCGAGTAATTTTTGAATGTGAAGACAGGGTGCGGCTGAGGTGAGAGTGTATCGTTTTGTTTACGGCAACCCTTCACCCTCACAGCTGCTCGAAAAATTTCCTGAAATGGCTGTTCGAGTCATGTGTGTGTGATAAGACCTTAACACCATACCAACACGAGGACTTCGTGCTTTCAATGATTTCATGTGTTTCGGTCTCTCTATCTTCGCCTTAGAGTCCACTGTGACATCTTCAATGGGAGTGAACCCCCATCTTCCAAGTCACAATAGGTTTTATGGTTTTACCAGCTGGACAAGGACAAGTGCCTCACCCATCGATTGTCCCTGAATGTTTTACGATCAACCAGCTGTGGAATGACCGGTGCACGTGGCCATGGGGCCATTGTTTATTGTCTGAACTCAGGGACTGAAGTTTGCAGACGGGTCGGCATAATAGGCGTGATGGGCCAGTGTGTCCAGCTGCGGACAAGGAACTATGGCGCCTTGGACCAGACAGCTCAGGTGTGTTTTGGCGTGTTATGCGCCAATAGGACGAGAGAGGTCAAGAGAGACTTTGCTGACCGGCGAATAAGAAGTAGCGAGGGGCGTGTTGTGAACACACCCCTGTTGTTTAAAAAGGGTTGTTTTTGAGGACAAGAGGGGAAAAAATACCGGAAAAAAACCTGGAGAGAGAGAGAGAGTAAGAGAGAAGAGACCCGGAGAGAGAGAAAGAGAAAAAGACCGGAGAAAAGACAAAATCCCCGAGAGAGAGTGAAAAAGACGAGGAACGCCGCTGGCGTGGAGCATGAGTATATGAACTGACCACACCGGCTTGGCATTTAATCTGGATTTATATTACTTCATTTACAAATTGTTAGCAAATAAAGTTTGCTTTTATTTGTATATTAAGCTGTAAAGATTTGTTTATTGATGGATAGCTACTCACGACGTTACAGCTAATATAAATATATGAAATTGGTGGCAGCGGTGTTGATCCGGCATTTAAGTAAACAGATGCCCGAATCCTTGATTTTAATTGAAGAAAAAAAAAAGGGCCAGCCGTGTGCGATTGTGATGAAGCGAGTTTAATGACCCCTAATTCCTGGATTTCCCAGCTGTGAGAAGTGCTGGATGCAAGTGTCTCCCGTTCCTGCTTGTGAAGAGTGCCCGCGAAGTGCCTGCCTTCCGTTTTTCCCGGAGAAGGATAAGGAAGAGGTTTCCAGTGTTTTCACCTGCAATGTTAAGGTCAGTCTTTTTCTTTGAGTATCGTATCGGGGCAGCAATACATTATTTCTAGTTAATGTAAAATTTTGTAAGGAAAATAATGCTAGATAAAGTTAAAAGTATAGACTGAGAGACTACAGACATGATTAAGTTTGTTTGCAGTGTATTGATTTGCTATGTTTGTATGTATGTTTGTTTATTGAGTTAGGTCGTAGTATACAGTAGTATATTTGCTTCGTTAGCACAGTTTTTGCGTAGTGTATTGTCACGTTACTCTGAGTATTTTTATTATTTTGTGAAGTATAATTGAAGTCTAGGTTTAGTGTACGGTTAGTTACGTTTGGTAGTTGTATAAGTTTGTAGAGTACAACGGAGTATAGTGTAGTGTTGATTTATGTTGGATATTTGATTTGTTTTAAAGACAATTGAGATTTGATTTTGTGTGTATTAGTGCATTATGGCGTTTCTCTTAAGAGAAAGAAAAGACGTATTGTTAGAGGTTGCGAAGGAATTAAGGGTAGAAATTGATATTACTTTACCCAAGATAGAATTTAAGAAGAGAATTTGTCAGAGTGAAGACTATAACGAAGAATCGGTTAAAAGTTTGTTGAAGGGTATCTTGGCGGAAAAACGGGAGGCTAGGGAATTGAAGGAAAGGCAGGAGGCTAGGGAATTGAAGGAAAGGCAGGAGACTAGAGCATATGAGTTGGAGCGGTTAAGATTGTCTAACGCCACTGAGACGGTTAGTGTATCGTCTGCCGATTTAGAAGGGCAAGGGGTAAATAGACGTGTTAATTTAAAAGACTTGGTGCCTAAATTTGATGCAAAAAATGCAGACATTAATTTATTTTTTGAAATATTTGAAAGGCAGGCGATAAAAGAAAAAGTGCCTGAGGATAGATGGGTCTCCCAACTCATTCCTTTACTTCCCATAGAAATTGCGGAGATAGTAGCGAAAGAACCTTTAGAGAAAAGCGACGATTACCCCCACATAAAAAATCTACTCTTGGCCCGGTTCCAACTCACGCCGATAGCCCTTAGAGATAGATTTGAGTCGCATCAACGCAGACCTGGGGCCATGTGGGCGGATTTAGTATTTGAACTAAGGTCCTACCTGGACAACTGGCTAGCGGGGATGAAAGTGGGTGATTTCGCCGCATTAAAAGAGCTACTAGTGACAGAACAAATAAAAAAAAGAGCACCAAGTGAATTAGTAGACCATTTTCTAGATTCGTGGGATGGTTTCAAGGAGGCTAAAAGTTTAGCTGAGAAATTGGACCATTTTGAGGCGATTAGAAGAGTGCATAAAAAAACAGGTCCGACGAAAACCTGGGAGCGTAGAACCTTTGATAAACAGCCTCTCGAAAGTAAAAATAAATCTGCGCATTTTAGTGGTAAGGGTAAAAAATATCGGGCCCTTGAACAGGGACCCTTATAAGCATGAGGTAAGCCAGGGGAGTTCTCAAATTAGGAGGGAGTGCCCCAGGGCGGGGATAATCAATTTGAGAAGAGGAAGCCCATAATATGCTACTACTGCAATGAGACAGGGCACATAAAGCCAGTGTGCCCTAGATTAAGGAAAAATAATTTCGAAACGGTAGCTAATTTAACTTTAAATACCGGGAATTACGACCCATTTCAAAAATTCAAAATGAACATGGAAATAAATGGCATTGATCGCGTATGTCTAAGAGATTCGGGGTCATCCATAGACGTCTGTTCGCGGAGCTGGATTAATGAAGATGACCTCCTAGGTGAATACGTTTGGTTGAAAAGCCCGTTAGATGAGATTTGCCACTGTTTGCCTCTGGCTAAAATTAAAATCAAAACGAAGAAAGGAGATTTTTATACCAAGGCTGCAATAAAACAGGATAGTAGTGACAATGATCTATATTTATTGGGAAACCGAACAGCTGAACTGCTGGAGTCAAACGAACAGGGGGTGCACTTGGTTAACGCAGTGGTGACTAGAAGTAAAAAAAAGATTTTCCCCCGAGAAAGAAAAAGAGGCGAACGAAGCGGAGGTTGAACTTACGGATTCCCCCGTCCGAGGGAGGGGAAGATGATAGCTTTATCATTCCCGCTTTTGAAGGAGAAGGGGGAAAGAGTTTGGCGAAAGTGAATGGTGTTGAATTTAAAGAGGAACAAAGAAAATGCCCCGATCTAAAACCATTATGGGATAAGGCCCAAACAGGAATAGACAAAGAATTTAGGGTCATCAGGGGGAAATTAGTTAGAGTCGCGAAAACTAAGCGAGGGGAGGAGGTCAGACAGCTATGCGTACCCATAAAGTTTAGACTCGACATTAACAAACTTAGCCATGACGAAATAGGGGGCATCTGGGGGTGACGAAAACCAAAGATAGAATTCTAAGGCATTTTTTTGGCCGAACGTGTACAGAGACGTGGAGGAGTTCGTCAAAACTTGCGATTCGTGTCAACGAGTAGGGAAACCGAGAGATAAGGCGAAAGCACCCCTGAAATTAGTGCCGATTATTTCGGAGGTATTCTCTAAAATCAATATAGATGCTGTTGGACCTCTCCCTGTCTCAACAAAGCAAAACAGATATCTGATTACGTCAATTTGTGTAGCCTCTAAGTACCCGGAAGCTATACCGGTGGAGAGTATTACTTCCCCGAACGTAATAGACGCCCTCTTGAGTATCTTTTCTAGGATAGGATTCCCACGCGAAATACAATCCGACCTGGGGACTTCTTTAACTAGTGAATTGACCACCACCTTTTTCAATAAGTTCGGCATCAAAGTGACGAGGTCATCAGTCAGCTACCCCCAAAGCAATGCAGTGGAGCGAGTGCATAGAACCATCAAGCGCGTAATTAAGGCTTTGTGCGTGGAATCGGGAGAAGATTGAAAGGGGTTCTTCCTTTGGCATTATTCTCTCTCAGAACGGTTGCGCATGAGAGTACAGGTTTCAGTCCCACCGAGTTGGTCATGGGAAAGAATTTGAGAACACTCCAAACGTTAGTTTACGATGAATGGATGGAGGTGGGAAACACGAGTCAATCGGTAGTGGAATATATATTGCAGTTAAATAATAGACTCAAACGTTGCCAAGATATTGCGATCACTAGGATGAAAGAATGCCAACTTAAAAGGAAAACGTGGTACGATCGCGATGTCGTGGAACGGAAATTTGTGGAAGGGGTTCTGGTAATGGTGTTAGTTACCTCTGAACAAAATAAACTTGAGGTAAATTGGATAGGGCTGGGAAAGGTACTTAGTAGAATTTCGGATACAAAATATGTGATAGATCTACCAGGAAGAAGGGACCGTAGTACTATCTATCACGTAAACTTACTAAAACCGTATCATCGGAGACCCGAGCTGGTAAGCCTGGTTGTAGAAGAGGTCTCGGATGACATAGAGGGAGATGCGGAAATTCCTTATCCAGATAAACAATGCACGAAGTTTGACTATCACGAAATATTGAGGGAAAGTCAACTGCAACTTAAACTATCCCCCTCTCAGATCGACGAATTAAAACAAGTCATTACTAAAAATAAGGACGTGTTTTCCCCAGACCCTGGGACGACTCACTTGAGGCGAATGGATATTGAATTGATCTCGGACAAGCCCATTAAAACAAAACCTTATCGGATGTCTCCGAGACAAATTAACATATTGCGAGAAGAAATTAAACGTTTGTTGGAACTGGGTGTAATAGAGATAGGACAGTCCGATTACACTTCACCCCTTATTTTAGTAGAAAGCCCAAATAAAGACCCTCGTCCTTGTGTTGATTATCGTCGATTGAACGAGATAACTCGAGCTGAATTTTTCCCTTTGCCAAATATGGAAGAGATAGTAGAAAAAGTGAGTGCGGCTCCCTATGTAACGGTGATGGATTTGTCGAAAGGTTACTTTCAGATTCCGCTCACGCCGAGAGCTCAGAGATACGCAGCTTTCGTTACTCCATTTGGCACCTATATCCCCAAGAAAATGATGTTCGGGTTAGTATGTGCGCCCTATTATTTTTGCAAATTGATGGCCCAAGTTTTAGAGGGGTTGGAGCAGTTTGCATTGCCGTACATAGACGATATAGCCATTTTTTCCCAAAGGTGGAAAGATCACGTAAAGCATATCGACATAGTTTTAGGAAGATTGAGAAAGGCGGGGCTTAAAGTGAAACCCTCTAAATGTAAGTTTGCTCAAGAGGAAGTCTTATTTCTAGGGCATCGAATTGGTTCAGGGAGTAGGTCTCCGAGTGATTTGAAGATAAAAGCTATAGCAGATTTCCCGCGGCCCACCACTAAAACACACGTACGATCCTTTCTCGGTCTAGTGGGGTACTACTCTCATTATATCCCAAATTACAGCACAATAGCTTCACCCTTGACCGACGCACTGAAAGGGAAAATTAAGAAAGAGAAGATCACTTGGGATGAGAAATGTGGGAAAGCGTTCGAGGAGCTAAAAGCCAAGCTCGTCACCCAACCCATATTGTTTGCCCCAGATTTTGCCACGGAATTCATCCTGCAAACGGACGCGAGTGCTGGGGTTGTTTTATCGCAAAGAATAGAAGGGGAAGAACACCCCATCGTTTTCCTAAGCAAAAAATTTTCTAAGGCGGAGCGAAACTACAGCACGGTGGAAAGGGAATTAGCTGCGATAATTTTTGGTCTAAAGCGATTAAAGCATTATTTAGACGGGCAAAAATTTATTATAGAAACCGACCACAACCCCTTAAGGTACCTAAACAAGATGGGGAGTACTAATCCTAGGTTACAAAGATGGGCGTTGAGTTTACAGACGTTTAATTTTGAAATCAAACACAAACCTGGGGGGCTCCATGGTAACGCGGACGGCCTAAGTAGATTGGAATAAGTAGTTTGTAGATTTTGCTATTAATTATTATGTATATTTAAATTACTGTTTTATTTATATGTGTGTATGTGTATCTGTGTACATTGTGGAAGAAAATAAATTGTTAGTGAAAATCTCTGATATCTCTTAGTCAACCGTAGGCCAACAGATGTTTACTTCTGTAGTCAGGCGCGATTAAGTGTAGATGGTTATTAAGAGATAGGCATTTGACGCCTTTTGTTTAAAATTATAATTTAAAGGTGAAATGTAACTTGGAGAAAAAGAATCCCAGATTCGGATTTTAAGATCTAATTGTGAGAAGTGTACATTTTTTTTGGAAATTTGATTCATGTAATATGTTATTTTTTGATTGTACTTAATACCGGGATTGCTGCCCTGATCAATCTCATTGATGGGACGATCTTTATGTGTGTGAATTCTAAGAACTGAATCCAACTAGGACCAGAGCAGTCCCGTGAAATGGACTTTTTTTAGGGGGGAGGAGTTGTGACATCTTCAATGGGAGTGAACCCCCATCTTCCAAGTCACAATAGGTTTTATGGTTTTACCAGCTGGTCAAGGACAAGTGCCTCACCCATCGATTGTCCCTGAATGTTTTACGATCAACCAGCTGTGGAATGACCGGTGCACGTGGCCATGGGGCCATTGTTTATTGTCTGAACTCAGGGACTGAAGTTTGCAGACGGGTCGGCATAATAGACTTAAGAGTTCGGCGCCCCATTGACAATAGGCGAAGCCTATCTTAAAAATAACCATGTTGTCTTTTTCTAGTGTTGTTTGAAAGGGAATACTAGAAAAAGGTGGTGTTATGGGCCAGTGTGTCCAGCTGCGGACAAGGAACTATGGCGCCTTGGACCAGACAGCTCGGGTGTGTTTTGGCGTGTTATGCGCCAATAGGACGAGGGAGGTCAAGAGAGACTTTGCTGACCGGCGAATAAGAAGTAGCGAGGGGCGCGTTGTGAACACACCCCTGTTGTTTAAAAAGGGTTGTTTTTGAGGACAAGGAAAAAAAGACCGGGAAAAAAACCTGGAGAGAGAGAGTAAGAGAGAAGAGACCCGGAGAACGAGAGAAAGAGAAAAAGACCGGAAAAAACCTGGAGAGAGAGAGTAAGAGGGAAGAGACCCGGAGAAAGAGAATAAGTCCGGAGAAAAGACAAGATCCCCGAGAGAGAGTGAAAAAGACAAGGAACGCCGGTGGCGTTGAGCATGAGTATATGAACTGACCACACCGGCTTTGCATTTAATCTGGATTTATATTACTTCATTTACAAATTGTTAGCAAATAAAGTTTGCTTTTATTTGTATATTAAGCTGCAAAGATTTGTTTATTGATGGATAGCTACTCACGACGTTACACCACACATTGAGTTTGATAAAAAATGTGGAGAATAGTGTACATGTGTTCGGGTGTCCTCCTCGTAGCTCGAACAAGGTGAAAATTATGAAGTACGAAGCTAATAGGTCTCGTGTAGCTTCCAGCAGTAGGAAGTTAGTTAGTTATAGTTATATTAACGTCACGCTACAGAGCTGCACGAGGGCTATTGGTGAAGAACCACCTTGTAATTTAGAATCACGACCAAGTAACGACGAAGACACCCCCTCTCCGAAATTCCACATCACGTCAAACGGTAGACTGCGAACCCGACAGATGTAACGTGTATCCTCCCTTCTACAGTGGTACTAGGCTCATGATACACCGGCCACGAGTCCGTCATCTTGACCACTAAGCTAATTCTAGCACAAGAAAGTAAATGAGGGAACCTTCACATATTGTACCTCGAAGAAAAAACATTTTTGGAGGAAAGCAATTTTTAATGAAATATACAACAGACTGTAAGCAGTCAGGCAGCTCAAATACCGAAAAATTATATGTAAACCGTGAAAGCGAGCCGTAAGAAGGTTCTAAAATATTTTATCGGAGACGAGTTCTCCGAGTATATTTATCAGTGGCTTATACAAGGGTGGAGCTTAAAAGAGTTCAAACATTTTCCATACACCAAAAGATTCTTAACTTCAACTCTAAGGACTCTTCTTTGAGTTTTTTTCTCGTCTATTAAGTTTTTTAAATGCAAGCTCCTCGTATAAAAATAGTTTGTGACATGTTTACCTTGTAAGGATTCTTAAAATGTCTTAAATATTGGTATCAGAACTTATTTCTTAAAAAATTTAATACAGTTTGCATTTAAAAAAAATTTATACCAGACAAGCGTTATTGCCGAAGTATCACAAAGCAGGAATATCCCTATTTCTAAGCTTCAAAAAGGTTAAATTTTTTAATGTTTGTTTCTCCTGTAAGAAATAACTAAAGACATTGAGTTTAAATGTCTAAGTTTCACCTACATTTGCGACGCACCAAGTAATTTTGAACCATGGTCAAGTGACGTGGACGACACCTGAGCTGGCACCCCCTCTCCTAACTACCACACCACACCAATGGGAGGACGTTTCAGCTCTCGACAGATTTAAGGCTGTTTTCGGTCAATGTTAAAGGATAGGGATGAAACGGCAAAGACATTTGTGGGCAGGAAAAAGCTCCAATAATAATAAAAAATTTTATGGATATAAAGAAAATAATTGTTTAAAGGATAGTGTTTTTTGAATTTTGATTTTTTGGAAAATTACACAGTTTTCAGCATTTTTGCAAAATGAAATTTGACTTTTCTATGTTAAAGTATAGGAGGTGGAAACGCAAAAGACATTTTAACAGAAAAAAACATTTTTTTTAGAGTAGAATTAAATAGTATATAAGAAAGCAAGCTTCCCTCTTTGGACTAGTGTAGCCAGAATTAAGTTTTATGTTTTTCTTAATTAACTTTTTTTAAATTTTAAGTTCATTCTGAATTATTTTTGGCGTAGTTAGGACTATCTCAAACAGATGGCACCACCATCGTTTGAAAAGCGAATTTATTCTTGGCTACGAATACCTATTTTTGGCGATATCTTTCTGAAATATAGTCGCCAGCTGAAATTATGGTAACTTGCAAATTGTTACATATAATGGACAATGGAAAAGATTTATGATGTACAGAGATTTAACATCTCAAATCTGACGAACTTTCCGATTTAGGAAAGTTTTAAATATTTTCTGCATGTGTGCTTTAAAAAAATCGTTTATAATTATACAGCTTAGATTTTTTTTTTTTTTTGTCTGTTATTGAAGGAATGTCTGTAAGAATATTTAAATTCTGCGAAATGACTTAACGAAGAATGAAAGTATACTTACTTTATACTTGATCGAAAGTTGTGAATTAACTCTAAAGAACACAAATTACTACTCCTTGCTCACAAATTAAAATTTTAATCTAATTATTGTAATGCAATTATTATTATTATATTATTATTTTCTTTTTAACTAACAAAAATTTTTTCCCATCGATTTTATATTTGACGTAAAACTTTACCATAAACCATTGGAACAATTATTAACACAAAATATTGTTTTCTAATTTAATTAACAGAAACTTATTTTTCAATTAATTATGTTCAGATTCTAAGCCGCACCCCAAATTCTCAGCACATTTTTGTGAAAAAAAATAGTGTAAAATATATTATCGATATATGATATATTTACGGAATGAAAAGTGGCTGCGATACCCTAGTGGTCAAGGTAACGTACTCGTGGCTGGCGTGTCATGAGTTCGAGCCTAGTACCGCTGAAGTTCTGTCGTGTAGGGGAGCGATGAACGTTCAATCTGAGAGCTAAAACGTCCTCTCATTGGTGTGGTAGTTAGGAGATGGGAGGTGCAAGCTCAGGTGTCGTCCTCGTCACTTGACTATGGTTCAAAGTTACGAGGTCCGTCACCAAAAGCCCTCGTGTAGCTGATCAATATGACATTTATATTCAATCACTAACTAAACGAAATAAAAAAAATAATAAAAGTGAATAATTAATTTACTTTACCGGCATTAAAAACTTTTTTCATTCTTCGAATCTAAGCTGCACCAGAATTTTTGTAGCCTAAGTATCGGGAAAAAAAGTGCGGCTTAGATTCGAATAAATTCGAAGAAAAATTCAGTGTAATGAATGTTCGCTACATGTCTAAAGACATGTGCCAGTACAGATATACGATAATTTAATGGAAAACCATCTTTCAAAATTAAAAGTACAAAATATCTATGATTTAGAGCGAAACTAGGGGGCAAGCATCTTCTGAACGATGGAGATATGAGAGATCGTTGAGACTCTCATCTTCTTTTTCAAAGAAATTGCTTGCAGGAAAAAATCTACTCCGTGTTCGAAGCTTGTGATGCGCATTGTGTATGGTAGAGACTTATGCAATGCAGCAATGCAGCATGGATTGGCTAACGAGGAGATTGCTCGGAAGCAGTATGAGAGGGAATATTCAACTGAAGTAAAAATATGTGGCTTATTTGTGGACAAAGATAAACCCTTTTTGTGTGCTTCACCCGATGGATTGGTTGGTGATGATGGACTCATAGAAATTAAATGCCCTTATTCTGCGAGATTTGAATCAAATCTGCTGGAATTTTTAATTACAAAAAAAAATAGTCTAGGTTTCAAATTTTCCAATGAAAGCGGAATCTATTTACCATTAAATCATAAATTTTACTTTCAAATACAAGGTCAGTTATTTATTACACAACGGAAATGGTGTGATCTGTATTTATGGTGCAAAAAGGATTCGTTAACTCTGCGTATAGAGGCAAACGAAGAGTTTTGAAAGGAATTATTCAAAACTATAGAAAAGTTTTATTTTAAATGTGTTCTTCCTGAAATTCTTGATGGAAGAGCACCACGAAATATGCCTTTGAGGGAGCCGTTATATGTAGAGGAATCTAGTAGAAGCAAAAAACAGAAAATGATTGATATAGGTTAGGAAATGAAACCTATATATTATCGAATGATTATTTGATTAACGTCAAGCTTTGAAGCTTCACTGGGACTATCGCCGACCTCGTCATTTCGATCAAGTGACGAGGACGAAATCAAACTGGAACCGCAATCTCCCAAAATTTCCACCATTAGCAACATATAGTATCATCTACTTCAAACATCTGCTTTGAGGTTCAGCCTTCTACATAGCGGACGGCCGCGGTAGCCGAGTGGTATAGGTATCGGACCGTGGCTTGCCTTGCCACGAGTTCGAGCCTAATACCATTAAAGACCCGCCGTGTAGGGCAGCGATGCACGTTAAATCCGTCGAGAGCTGAAACGTCCTCCCGTTGGTGTGGTGTGGGAGTTAGGAGAGGTGGGTGCCAGCTCAGGTGTCGTCCACGTCACTTGACCATGGTTCAAAATTACGTGGTCCGTCGCCAAAAGCCCTCGTGTAGCTGAACAGTGCGACGTTAATATTCAATCAATCAATTCTACATAGCGGATCTTCAGCAGGGACACCAGAATTCAAACCGACGATGCAACACCACGTCGATCACGAGTTCGTAACCAGGAACTCTTGCCTACTGTGACCTCCTATATCTTCTCGAACAGGATACCGTAAAAACTGTCCGTGAAATATATTTTTATAATTAAGTATATTACTTAGCCATTTATTTGGATTCCTACATAGAATGAAACTATTATTTTGTTACCAAATATGCCCAAAAATTAAACAATAATGCAATTTTCTTTGATTTAAATATAATGTTAACTTCCAAATTGAAAAATTGTTATTGACATATATATTCATTAAATAAACATAAATTTCTTAGAAAAATAAAAGCAATGTTTATATATTATATGCTTGATTAATTGTGCTTGATAATTAATTGCCAGCCTATTTTCTCTCCCTTATATAATGATATTTTAATCGTTCTCTAAAGTTACAAAAGTAATTTTAATTTCAAAATATCTCTCTTTCTTTCTTTTTTTTTTTTTTTTTTTTTTTTTTTTTTTTGCTGAACATGAAATAATTTTGTAATTCTTATTTTCATTTACGTACCATTTCTTATAAAAAATATTTTTGAATTTAAAAATTATTTTACAAACATACGTAAAATAATGGTCAAAACCATAATTAACCAGTTTTTAATGAAATAGCTGCATACTATCTTAGAAAAATATCAAAATTGAGATAACCTTTAACCTTTTTAACATTTAAAACTACTTTTTTTAAAGAAAACTCTATTCAAAATTGTTTCCCTTAAACCTTTAATAATGTAATACAGGTATAAGTGTATACCTAATTGGAAATTTCTGAAACATTTTTTTTTTTTTTTTTGTACATAAGAACTTTATTTTGTAATACTTTTAGAAACATTTATTATTCCATTATAAAAGAATATTAAATCGTTTTTCTTTATATGTAGTGCCTACTAGATTGTGAATATTCCATTGTTTACTGTACCGGGACCAACAAAACAAATTTATTCACGTTAATACATTGTTTTTGCACAACTAAATCGTTTTGTAATGGAAAATGAACTTTTTTTTTTTTTATTTGTGGATAAAAACACCTTTAATCAAGGAGAGCGAACAACTTATTGACATTTTAAAAGACATTTGATGGTAAAATCTATATTAAAACAAGAACAGCTCCTAAAATTTAGATTGCAAAATACATAGGATTTTTCCATAGTTAGAAACGAATAAAGCATTCATAACAAATTATCAGAATCCATGAGTCGAAAAAAAGTAAAGAAAGCCATTTTAGATCTCTCTCATGGTCAAGAGTCAACACTATTTCCCCAAAAAAGAACAAGTATTTCGTTTCACAGTCGTAAAGACTGTGGCCCTCTTCCCCTGCAGAGAAAGGGGAGGATTCTATTGAAGGAAGTGCGCTACACACACACAGAATTTTTTTTTTTTTTTTTTTGCCTTTTCAAAATCAACCAAAAGCGGAGAGCAGGCGAAGCCCATAGGGAAAGTAAAATCTTAATGTTAAAAATAACCTAAATCACCAGGGGGCGCTGGCATCGTGGGGAAAGGAAAATTTCAATCCTTACCAAAGGGAAAAATTTTGTACATTGTTTTCAGTCTAGCATAGCGAGTATGTGTCATTTTATTTTTTAAAAGGATATTTTCTTTGTATTTAGCTGTAAGTAATTTTCATTATTTAACGATTATTAATGAACATTAACATTGTTTTAAAAACTAATTTCATATTGATTTTTTTACAAAATATTAATGAATAATTTAAATAAAAAAAAAACCCGCGTATTTTCTTAGAACTTATGGATGAATTCAGATTGATTTATTTTCTTTTGCAAATCGAAAGCATTTCAATATGTATTTCAACAGGAACTAATTGAATTTAGTGTCAAACATGTAGCAATCTACTATCAAGGAGATACAATCCATAGTAATAATAATTTTGTATTTCAGGTCAGTAGTGTGTCCATTTTTTATTTGAAAAGCAAATTTTCTTTGGTTAGCGGTAAGTAATTTGTTTTCATTATTTAACGATTATTATTTTTACATCAACATTGTTTAAAAAATTAATTCCTTATTGCTTATTGCAGAATAATGAATAATTTTCTTGTAAATTAATAACCACGTTTTGTTTTGGGGTAAGGATGAATTCAGATAGATTTTAGTTTCAAACATGCAGTAATTTTTAATCAAGAAAATTTAATCCAATTCTAATAGTAATTCTATTTTATCTTTTTCAGTATTAAAGGATAGTTGAAGAATACTTTGTGGGTATCGAGAATAAATACTTATTTTTATTACATAAATTTGTGTGTTTTTATTATCTATTGTTCTTTATTTTCTTAAAAATACATATTACTTGTAAAATTTAGTAATGGATAGCTTTAAATGTGTTGAATGTGATAAGACCTTCTCTACAGTTTCGAACTTAAATCGACATGCAAAATTGATTCATAATAAGGTAAGTACAATTAAACAGGTAAGATGTATTCTTTGCAATGTAGAACTCATTTCTAAAAGGCCTTGGAGGATCACATTGATTTGGTACATATTACAATAGAAAAAGGATACTCGTACATTTGACACTTTTCAAGATTTCAAGTTGTGGAAAGAAAGCATTGAGAAGCAAACTAGTTCCTTGTATGTGAAGAATACTGCAAAGTAAATCAAATCTGGTGGGAAAATGACCTACTTTTACTGTCATCGCAATGGTTTTTATAATGCAAGGGGTGATATGAAGAGAAATATGAAAATAGCTGGTAGCAACAAGATTAATGGAAAATGCCCTTCAAAGATGAAAGTATATGAAGACATTGAAAGCAAAGTGACTGTGGAATTCACAAAAACCCATGTAGGACATGGGATAGATTTGGGACGGATGAAAATAACTAGAAGAAAAAGAAGATGTAGCGAAAAAACTAGAAAATAAAATCCCTGTCGAAGCTATCTTGGATGATTTCTATTAATCAGAAACTAGAAAGAATTCATTTAATAACACGGCAAGATATAAAAATATTAAAGAAGAATACAATATAAGCTCTGATGGTATTTTGGATTCAAATGATGTGGTAAGTGTTAACAAGTGGGTTGAAGGCTTGAAAACAGAAGATTCTCCTATAGTTCTCTTCAAGGACCAGAACATTTTTGACGAAAATTTATACCCTGGTATGAAAGCTGAAGATTTTCTTCTTGTAATTATGAATGCTTCGCAAAAAGATATGTTAAAAATTTTATGGAAACGATACTATATGCTTGGATTTTACACATGGAATGAATGCATATGGGTTTGATTTAGCGACACTATTAGTTTTGGATGATAAGAGAGAAGGATTTCCAGCAGCATTCATTTTAAGCAATCGACAAGATTCTACAGCGTTAACTCTGGCATTTGCAGCTATTAAGGAACATACTTGTATTTCTCCAAGAGTTTTGATGACAGATGATTCTGAATCTTTTTTAATGCATGGAACACAGTTTTTGGCATTCCTGAGAAAAAGACTGTTGTGTACATGGCATGTAGATAAGTTGGAGACGTAGTATTGCCGGGTTAATAACGAAGAAAGACATGCAAGTTGAAGCTTACAAGATTGTCGAAGTCTTTTAGTAGAAACAGATGAAGCAGCCTTCGATATAATGTTAAAAAGAAGCACTGAAGATGTTTGATGAAAAGGAGGAAATGAAAGAATTTAAAATGTATTTTGAGCAAACCTACAGTAAGCGAAGCGAAGTAGGCATATTGTCACAGGAAGTGGTATGGAATAAATACCAACATGCATATTGAAAGTATGCATAGGACGATAAAGCATGTGTATCTCCAAGGGAAAAAAGTCAAGCGACTAGATAAGGCATTGTTTAGTCTAATGAAATTTGTAAGAGACAGAGTATTCGATCGACTTATTTCTTTGGAGAAAGGTAAAGGTTTCTTCAAAAATATCTCAGCTGAGGAAAAGACATAAAGTTGGCCAAAGTTTAACCAGCTTATGCATTGAAAATAATGAAGATGAATGGTCAGTTAGCTCCACAAGAGGTAAGGACATATACACTCTGTCGCAAAAAAATATATGCACCCAGAAGAAATCAAGCTACAATCACGAAACTCGGCAAGAATGTAGTCTGGTAAGAGATATGCAAATGATTAAAATTTCGAAGCCAATGAGACAAGGCTAAGTGTGCTATGCGCATATTAGTTGCGCAACTGGAAGAGTTTAAAAGCATGAGTACGAGCGCCGTACGGCTATCCAAACGAATCTGATGACTTTGATAGACGATATTGAGACTTAGGATACCTCTAAGACGTAACCGGCGGCAGTACGAGCAGCTGATGAACTTTGATAGGGGCCGTATAATGGCCTCAGAGAAGCAGGTTGGTCGAATAGACGTATCGGCCGCCACCTTGGTCGGGCGATATGGTAGTTGCTCGGTGTTGGCAACAGTGGATCACAGAAGGTAGAGTGTACCGTCGCGGAGGGTCAGGACGTCCCAGGAACACAAATGATCGCGAGGATCGTGCAATCAGAAGAGTGGCCACTTCGGCACCAACAACGTCGCTAGCATCGATTCAACGCCACTTACCTCCTTCCAGACATCCAGTGCCATCAAGAGAAACCATAAGGAGACGACTGACCGAAGTTGGCTTGAGGAGCCGACATCCGCTAAGACGCTTACCACTGACCCACATCATAGGCAGTGTCGACTGGATTTTTGCCGACCTCGGGCAACTTGGAGTGTGACAGACTGGAGACGTGTCATCTTCAGTGATGAATCCCGATTCAGTCTCAGTGCTGATGACCACCGCACACGTGTCTGGAGGCGCACCGGCCAGCGGTCCGATCCGGCATTTATTGTCGAGCGGCATACAGCAATTTCACAAGGTGTGACAGTGTGGGGAGCAATTTCTTGGGACACACGATCATCTTTAGTGGTCCTTCAAGGCACTTTGACAGCTCGCAGATACGTGGACGATATTTTAACGCCGATTGTGCTACCCATGCTATCAAGTCGCCCAGGTGCCATTTATCAACAGGATAATGCTCGTCCACATACTGCGCGACTCTCCCAACAATGTCTTCAAGGATATGACGTCCTACCATGGCCTGCCAGGTCACCAGATCTTTCACCAATAGAGCATGTCTGGACACGCTGGGAAGGCAACTGCAGCCGTCCCGAGATACAGCAGAATTAACTGCGCAGATGCAAAGACTATGGCAGGATCTTCCACAGGGGGTCATAAGTGATGTAATTGAATCGATGCCACGCCGAATTTCGGCTTGTATAGCTGCCAGAGGTGACTTTACTACTTACTGATTTTTAACCTTTTGCAAGCTGTAACCGCTTAATAAAATGATATTTTGTTCTGAATTTTTAATCATTTGTTTATTTTCATATACACTGCATGCATACCAAATTTCGTGAATGTAGCTCAATTTCTTCTGGGTGCATATATTTTTTTGCGACAGAGTGTATATTGTTAGAAGAAATTTTACATGCTCCAAAGAATGCACTTTGATGTGTAGGGAATGTAACCACTGTTTGCATAATTTTACATGTACATGCATTGATAATGCAGTTCAGTGGAATATGTGCAAACATATTCATTTTATTTGCAGCAAAAATTTGAATAAAAACAATAGTACCATATTAGAGGAAATACCATCCTTAGATTCACATGTAACAGATAAAGAAATGATTATTTGTGAAGATCGAAAAGTTTTGGAAAAAGAAGCACATGTGGATAATTTGAGAGCCACATCTACACGGACAGAAATCTCCAAGGAAGAATTCCAGAAAGAATGCATGCAATTATTAAATAAAGTATCCCCAGAACAATATAACATTTTAACTCTTTTAAAAAATAATGTTGATTCATCGCATTTATTCCCTGAAGCTAATCAAGAAATTGTATCAAGATCTTTGAATATGGAGCCGCCAAATAAAAAAGATAAAGACACAGAGATATGTTTCAACAAAAAGAAGACTTCTCAGAAAACTTCAACTACATTGAGAAAACCTACCCAAGAAGAATGTCAAAGTGTATCAACGAGTCTGGTTTTGACAGCAAAATCTGTATAAAAATTAATTTTTGGTTTTAACACTATTAATTTCAGATAAAATGACTGGAAATTAAAAGAGGTTATAATCTAATAATAATTTAGAATTTTCAGGTATCCATGTGCAATATATGAAATTTTCTACTGTAGGTGTTTTTAGATCATAGTGTAATATTTTTAGTGCAATGCTGATTAACTAGAAGGTGTTTAATAATTCCTTACGATTTAAGCGTATGTGCAATACATGTATGTTCCTTTTTTATTATAGGTCATTCAATATACAGTTCCTGATTCACAAGAAGGCATTTAAAAAATTTTAAGTCTATATGTTTAAATTCCTGGCTAGTATGTAATGTGCAATATATATGTTCATTTTTACTGTAGGTTTTAGATCCACATGTTGTGAAAACTCCAGATTAACAATGTATTTATAATAGTTGATTTAAATAAAAAAAGAATACATTTGAATTTTTGCAAATGGGTAACTGTAAAAAATAACCCGGTTATATGCATAAATTTAAAGTCTCAATAGTAATAATATTGAAACAACTTAAAGTAAAAATTTCTTAACTGAATAAACTCGTATCTTATTTGCTATCACTTCCCCATTAAAATAGTTGACATAATAAAGTTGTCATGTTTAATTCTAAATATTGCTAGTGATTTACAAACAAAAACTTTAATATATTTTTTCAGAAGTTGATTTTGTTCTCTATCCTAAAGATACCCCTTTGTAGAGATCCAACTGTATTCACTTCTCTGTGGCTGCTACCTTGACGTGGTAGAGAAGCTTAAGTATCATTTGAAATTTCAAATGGTATAACTAAAAGCACTCTTAAACTAAATTATTCATAATAAAATTTCAGTTTATGAAAACTAATTTAAATACACAATCTGTATTTTAATGTATTGGTCTTCATTTCTAGAAAGAAAATATTCTTTTTAAAAAAATTTGGATTAACTTATAATTTCAATATTTTATGTATGGTTTTCTAAAGAAGGAACTTTAAATAAAATTTCTATAGTTATTCTAAGTTCTTTTTTGGACTCAAACTACTTGATCAGAATTAAATAAGTCTGAGTTTAGCATCTTTCTGAATTAGGTAAATATGTCCAATTATGAGGCCTACCACAAAATGCAAACATAGCTCTGTAATGACATTAGAAGTCAAGTCAGTTATCTCTTAAAAAGTTTAATTAATGTTGTGGTTTACACTTACTTCTAAATCTCATAAAAGCAAGAACTGGTTCAAAAGAATGCATGTAAATAAAAATAATTTTGAATAAAACAACAGTTAACAAAAATGTTAACAAATGTTTCCATCAACCATTGATTGTTTACTCTTTTTAATATTATTTGACTTGTGTTGTGATATTAAAGAAAAAAAATTAATCTAACTTATTAAAGAGAAGTAACACACATTTCAGATGTAAAAAAAATTACTGTTGCATTATCATTTATATTTTTTTGGTGACAATCACTTATAATTTCCAATTTTTAGAGTAATAAAAATAGAATCTCCTAATCTTAATATATTTTTCTCTTTTCAGGAGAGAACATTAGTTAATCTTCTGTAATTTATTTTACATTAACCTTGCATGTATCTGTCTTTATAAAGGGTCATTAGTTCTCTCGTGTGTTACTGATTAAAACAGTAATAGTACAGATTAAGACAGGCTTAATTGTGTCTGTAATTTAATAAATTGTATCTTTTTATAGAACCATGAATTTTTCATCAAACCTAATTATGTTAAATGTGCAAACATTTGATCTTCAAAGTAAATTTCTGTTATACCAAAATCTTGATTCTAGTTATTGTTAAATTTGGATAAAAAATTATCTATACCTTCATGTGCTGTAATTGATAATATTTTACTTTCTGTGTACATGTGTGTTTCTCTTTTATTTTGGTTTACACCTTGGAAGTTCAGAAACCTGCCTTACATTTTCAAGAATATAGGGAATATTTAAATGAAAGGAGTGAAAAATACTGCAAGGTAATGAATGCATTTCACATATATACGTATATTAAAAACTAATACTACTCAAATGTATGTAAATATCTGTGGTTTAGAACTTTGAAATGAGAAAATGTATACTATTTACAAGATGAGTGTCACAATTTATAAAAGGTATGTTCGGGAAAACTAGTGATAGAAGCCGAAAACTGGTATCTTGTACAACTTTATACAAAACTGAAAGGTTAGTAATTATAACTGAATGTCATTTTTTTGTGTGTGCATTAGATATTTGTACGTAAAAATATTTATTGTTATGTTACTTTGGAAATTTCAAACCAAACAAAAATATGGATTATATACATTCTTGACTTGTTTTTTTCAGGGTACTCGTTTAATTTATTTTTATTTCTGTTTTATAAAATTTTGTTTTGAGATACTAGCTGATGTTTTTTATTAGGCTAAATGTATTTATTATTTTTAGTCTTTTAAAGAATATTTGTTAGTGACTATTCAATGGACATCATTGCATTTGTATAATTGTTTTAATATTCATTTTAATTGTACTAATATTGTGGATGTTAATTACATATGTGTATGTATAGTGCTGAAATTTTGTTTGAAATAAAAATTTTCTATTGTACATGAAATTTTTCATTTGAATGGATTACATTACACAAATAATTGTAATTAATACATTGCGATAACTTTTATGAATTATTCATGAAAGTTTTTCAGGTTACCATAACTTTAAAATTGAATGTGAACTAAGTTATTAAGAAATAAAAATATAGATTATATTTACCCTTGTTTGAAAGACAATACATTAAAATCACTACAGAAGTATTAGAAATCATTCAGCGATATTTTTTACTCTATATCAGTGGTCTTCAAACTGTGTTCCACAGAACCCTGGGGTTTCAAAAAGTCAAAGAAATCAAGAAACAAATATGTATGCAAAATGGATTCATGTTCTCTATGAAGTTTGTACAGTTACCAGTATCTAAAGCTCATCCTATTCATTAAAACTAAAAATTTTACTCATATATAATGACTTTATTTTGCAACACTTTTAAAACTTTTATTATAATAAAGGATACTAAAATTGTTTCATATTTATATATACTTCCTACTAAATTGTGAATATTCTGTTTACTATCTCGGGTTCACAAGAATTTTATACTCATTAATCAGCGCAATGTCTTGCAAAACAAAATATTTTCTAATGAAAAATGCACCTTCTTACATTTCTGGAAAACAACACCTATAAAGGTGGAGTGAGCAAATATTAATGTTCAGCTACATGAGGGCTTTTGGCGACAGTCCTCGTAATTTTGAAATATGGTCAAGGACGACACCTGAGCTGGAACTCTCCTCTAACTACCACACCAATGGGAGGACGTTTAAACTCGACATATTTAATGTGCATCGTACCCCTACACGGTGGGTACTTGGCTGAACTCGTGACATGCCAGCCATGACCACTAGGCTACCGTGGCACTATAATGAGGGAAAAGGAACAAATTATCCACAGAGTTGATGTTAAAATCTAAGGACAGCTGTTAAATTTTAGGTTGCAAAATACACAGGATTTCTCACACAGCAATAAACATTTTAATGTTTATTGTTCAAGTTTTCAATGTTCATTTACATGTTCAAGTGAAACATTTCTCAACGTAAGAAGTGGCTACAAAAACAAATGAAATTCGGAACACATCAAATGCGATTGCTTTTAATCTCAATAGACCTAAACTTTGAAGTTTGTGTAAAAAACATTAGCATATATCCCAGTTACTAAATATAATGCATGGGTACGTGATACTTGAATCGCAAATTAATATCAATGAGTAAACTATATTAATAAAAAATTAGATTAGACTTTCTTTTTAATTCCCTTAGCATTAAGTACCTATAACATGTTGATTTACTTTAAATATTATTTTTGGGATACATTCTTTGAAGTATGTATATGGAATGGGGTTCAACAAAAACACTTTCTAGTTCTAATGGTTCCAGGAAAGCACCTTCAAGCTCTAGGTGTTTTGTGAGTTGAAATTTTGAAGACCACTGCTCTATATCAGTTAATATAGTATTTTCAGGTACTGAAATCACATTGCAAATTTTCTAAGCAAACATTGATAATTTGATTTCTTTTAAATACCTCAGTTTTGTGTTAAGCCGATTGCACAAATTATTAATAAACCAAATATTTTTTTTCATTTTTTTTTTTTACTGAATGAAATTGAGAAAAGTATCAATGATTTTTAACTTGAAAAATAGTTACTTTAGATACTAATTTTGGTTACTTTTCATTGTACTTAGGGAAGAAATAAGTCTCAAATTTGATATCCTTAATTTATTTGAAGACAAGTAATTCATCTCATGAAATTCAAAAATACATTTACAAGGATTAAATCTTTTTAATTTCGTATAAGAACACAAAACTTTTGTAAAAAACATGTTTTTATAAGTACAACTCAAGAAAACAATGTACATATTATAACTGCGGGAAAAAAAAATTTCTCAAACCGTTTTATGTAAATTTCTAGAAATACATCATTAGAATCTTATGCAACCTACTTTCCTAGAGAAATGTTCTTATTTCTTACATCTTCAATAAACATTTTAGACTAGTATTGAAGGAAGTTGTATAAAGGATTGCAGATTACATTTTAAAATTGGATAACTTGCTTCATATACTGAATTGCTTTTGGGGGGAATGTTATCTTTAACTTGTTTATTCATTTGTAGGCTAATAATTTACCTCTAAAATTTCAAAAGAAATGCTTTAAAATAACAAACCATATTTAAACAAATATGTATATAAAAAAATCTAATTTTATATCATAAGTAGATCCTCTCAAAAAATATGTATATTCTACTCTAATTTCCTCACTCAAAAATACATATTTTTCAAATGTAAATTTTCTGCGGGAGTACATCTCCATTAGAATTTTGCAGTATCTACTCTCCAGCATTATTCTTCCTATTATTTCGTATTTATAAAAGATGAATGTCTTCAACTTTTTTACACTAACTAGGATTGTTGAAAATTATGGATTTATTGCAAGCATTAGTACATTTTATTGAAGCATTTGCATTGGATATTTTCTTTCTTTGATGAAAATACAAATGCAAGAAATTTAAAATTTTATATGAACACTAATTATACAATGTTTAAAAAAGAAAAAGATATCGAATTTTATGCTATGAACTGTTACAAATGATAATTTATTTAGTTTTTAAGCAAGTTAGAAGCTTTAATTGCAACTTTGTGAAGAAGCATTTTTTTTAACTAATTACTTTTAAGACCATTGTTCTGTTACAGAAACTTCTGTGAAAAACACCATAACAAAAATTTATTTATTGGGGATGAATTTACACACACAATTTTTGCTTATTTTGTATGATAATGAAAAAATATCATTCCAAAAATGCATCAAATGTTTAAACATTTTCTTTCAAAATCTCTCTCAATAGAACTAATACTATTTCAAACCACATAAACATAAAATTTAATTTAATCATCCTAAAAGTCAATTATTTAGAAAATTATGATACATTTAAGCTTCTTTAGAAACTAATAGAAACCTTGTTGCATCAATAAATATCAAGTTTTATTCCTTTCCTCACATATTCGCATTACTACTATAGCATTACTTTTCGGATTCTTACTGTTCAATTATATAGGATTCTTCCTGCGACTCAATCATCTAGGATTCTTCCTATACACAAAAATCCCTTTTTTCCCCTATCAAAAAATCCCTATTTTCTCTTGGATTTTACTGCCCCCAACGCTATGTAGAGCAGAGTGCACGCGATCTTCTCTTTTCAAACAATTAAATCTCACCAGCAATGACATCCAATAATTCACAAAATAGCTGTAAATTTATGTTTCGAGATATCTTTCCGATTTTTCCGAAATTTCGCAATTGTCCATAATTCTGGAGATCTTCGTATAATAAGGACCATTATAAATTTATCATCTTCCATCCTCTCACAAATTGACACATTTGTTGAGTAATTCAGAGTACCACTGAGAATTGTACCTCTCGTGAAATAGGTTGCCAACCCCAGTTCTATTGTATAAAAGTAAAATTGTATCATACTGTTTGTTCATTAAAACGTGAAATTTAATTTTTCATTGCTTTAAATCCACCTATTCTTCCTTTAAAAATCATTTGTTCAGGAAAAATTAAACAGTTTCGTTCTGTACATCATTTATCTAGAGAATTGATCGACAAACTGTGTTCCACGAGTCCCAATAAAAAAAAAAATGGGAAAGAAAAATTACAAATATGTATGCAAAATGGATTTATGTTCTCATGAAATTCGTTTAGCCACAATTATCTAAAGATCATAGACTAAAATTAAAAATTTTATTTATACATAATTTGAAATTTTTTTTTTTTTTGAACTTTTATTGTAATATAATAAATGAATTTTAAAACTTTATTTTATGCAGTAGATTGTGAATATACTATTGTTTGCCATCCCGAGTTCCACGAAGTAATTTTATACTAGTTAGTACAATGTTTTGAAACCTTTTACATTTGTGGGGGGAAAAACACCTATAATGAAGAAGATAAAAAAAAATTTATCGACATATGAACAGATTCGATGCTAAAATTTAAATTTAAGCTAGAAGACCTATATCTTAGGTTACCAATTCATGCCATATACGCAGAATTTCTCACACAGCTATGAACATTTTCATGCCATTCACAAAAATGTATTTAGAAAGTGAAAAATATTTTTAACGCGATTGGCAACAAAAACAAAATTCAAAAACGAATTGAACACGGAATATGAAATGCTACTGCAGATAATTTCAAAAAGCTTATACGTCGATAGTTTGTGTAAAAAATTGTGAACACATATCTCAGTTACTAAGTATAATGCATGCGTAGGTGACATTTGGATCACAAATTTATATTATCAATGAGTAAATAACATTAAAATTACATCATAAGTTTTTAATAAAAAACAAAAAATATTTTTTTAAAATTGTCTTTACATATAATATCAAAATATGTTTATCTATATACTTTAAATATTATTTTAAGATATATTCCCTTCAGCGAAGGTGTTTCCTCGAAAACATGTTACAGTTCTAAGGGGTCCAAGAGTTGAAAAAGTTTGATAATTGACCAATGTCCAGACATGAGAAGTCTTTCATAGTCAAGATTCACTCTGCTGCTTTAACCCCCTCGCCCCAAAAAAAAAAAAAAGAGCTAACATTTATTTTACTAGTTTGACGACCATCACCCTCCCTTAGCCCCCCCCCCCCTCGCGTGTTCCCTTTCGCTGAAGGGGAGAATTTCATTGAAAAGGTTACCCGAGAGAGAAATTTATTGCCCATCTTGGGAATCTTAAGACAAATATATATATATTTGTGCCAAAAATTTCGCAATAGCCAACGCCATCTAGATGTCATGTAAGGTGTTAAACTAATGGCCCGCCATCACCTTAACGTGCATCGCTGCCCTACACGGCGGGTCTTTAGTGGTACTGGGATCGAACTCGTGACCAGGCAAGCCACGATCCGATACCTATACCACTCGGCTACCGCGGCCACTTCCCTGCTCTGAAAACATTACTCAGGAAGTAGCACTTAAATGCCTCATAAGAACTTCGTGGTGAGTGATAAATGTACTCCAAACTTATATTGCACTAAAGCAAGATATTTTTGCTGCAATATTTCAAATATTTTTAATTTTTAAATTAACAGTAATAGTTTCTAAGCTGTGACTAGACTGGTGTTATGCAACTTTATTTGAAAAGACGTAGTTTCTATATGAAACATATAAATGAGTGAACTTCATTTAAATAAAAAACAAATATTAAAAGGAAAATCTTCAGAAGTATGATTTATAGTAACAACTACTGGTCAATAGTAACAACCACCTTATTTTGCACATCAATTTTAAAAATCTTTTCACGGTGATTCTTTTTTACGATATGGCGCCAGAGAGAATCCATTTTTTCATAAAAATCAGTATAACAACATTTTCAAATTTTTTTTAAGGTACACACACTTTTACGATCGTTTCCCCACCCTTAACTCCCTGGTTCTATCAGTAGAATGACGCGTCGTGTCAATAATATTCCTCAAAACTGGAGATTTGAGTTCGTAAAATGAATTATATCTGCCATTCATATCATTTTACAGGAAAAAAAATTCTAGCGCATTGCCCCTGATACACCGTATTTACTCGAATCTAAGTCACACTATTTTTCTAGTTTTAATGATACTGAAAAACAGGTGTAGCTGAAAAAACAGGTAACAAAATAGCAATATTTTGTGTTCTTTACAATTTTTTCTAAAATGAGTCGATTTTGACGCATTTTACAGGCAGAATGTTCTAATCACTGTGTCTCTTTCTCATAGTTGTGATCAATCGAGCTTACGTCCTGGAAAAGAGAACAGCTTGCTGTTTTAGACCCAGTGATTTAAAAAAATCAATCCCCCCCTTCCATCCTTTTTTCGATTTTTTCAAAAAAACTCGAAAATTTTGGCTTAAACATTTAATAACTTCACAATTTATAAAAAATAATCATATAAAACGTTTTTTAAGTGTATCAAACCTTATTATTCGTGCTTTAATCGGATTGATAAATTTACTTTAAAATGGCAGAATAATAATAATAATAATAATAAAAATGCTGTGTTTTTCGTCAGTCTTTTTTCGAAGGTTTATTTATGCAGTTTTTGCCTTACATTTTTTATTTATTGCTTCCTATTATTTGTTAATAATCTGGGAAAAAGTTGGAAATTTTAACCTAAAAATTAAGCCCGTGATTAATTTAGAGCTTCTTGATTTTTCCACCAGTTATATATAACTATTTTTAGAGTTAGAACAGCGGTACTCAGCCTGCTCGCCAACGAGCCTTTTTAATTGCTGTGAGAAATTCACTTATTTAAGGACATTGTATTATTGAGAATATCGTATTAAAAATTTTGAGGGAAATTCTTTGTCAAGAAATCAAATATATCAATTTTGCTGTCGGTGTCGTACGGATACGAATTCATCTTTTTCTATTTAGAATGGTTACGGTTAGTGATAAAAGAGAACAGTGGAGTAGCGACAATTTTATGAGTGGATCTAATTTTTAACTATCTTTCGTATCGAAACGAAAATTAGATTGAACGGGTGCCAGCGAAATAAATCGCTTATATCCAGTTTCGTATCTTGCAAGCGAAAAATATTCGAAGAAAATATTCGTCTTACAAGACGACTGGGAGGTTGACTATTTTGTAGTGGAAAAATAAACATGGATCAGTAATTGTTTGATTTGTCTTGAAAATGCTACATTTAAAAAATACCAATAAACAAGAATCATTCTATGACACTTTACTTCGAAAATCTCTTTCAAGAGGTGATAAATAAATAGGCTTTCTTGAATATTCTTTGCAACAGCAACAGAGTGTTTTGTCAGTGCGGTAATCACAGCGGTAACAAAGACATCCTATAAAGTTTGTTATATTATTGGCAATCATATGAAACCGTTTACTGATATATTGATCTGACCGTTATAATATATTGATCAATTTTCCACATTTTAAATTTCCAATGTTATCTTGGTCTCCCCCTCTTCCCCATTTATTCTCATTTTGCGGCCCCCGCGTGAAATAATCAACATATGTGTGCGGTCCAGCAGAAAAAAAGTTTGACTACCCCTGAGTTAGAGGGTAACCTCCCCCCTCCCCTAAGGACCTGGAAACCCGTTTGCGGACAAAGAGAGGACATTTCAAAGATTGAATTCAGTAGGGTAACAGATATCCAAACGCGTTTATTGCTTTCCGTACAGGTACGTAAGACTATTTCCATTAACTGTTTAACAATATTTGACTTAAATTATATATTTTTTTAGAAAATAAGGCAGTATAATTTTTCTTAAATTCTGAATAAATAAATTCTTTCATAATATAATTTTACGTTCAGCGTTTTTTTCTGGATGAAATCAGATTGGTGTTTAGTACGATTTATTGGTAAATGAAAATTTCAATTCTATTTTATTTTATAATGTAGGAAAATATTTGTTAAAACAATGTATGTGTTGAGTTTTTTTTTATAATCGATAACATCAGGTATATGTGTTTTCATTATTCTTAAAAAGTTTCTTCCGTTTATCAAACATGCTCTAATTTATTAAATACTGAAAGAAATCATTGAATGAAAAATCTCCAAAATATTCGGGCAAGGTGTTTAAATGTAATTTATTTGGAAGGAAAGAACAGAGGGAAATAGCAGAAGAACGCCAGTTTTATAAACAAACAATATTACTTAAAAAAAATTCTAAATTTTTTCAAAATATTTCAATCTTTTAAAAATTTTATTCTTCTACAATAATATTCTTAGGCATTTTTTCCCTCATATTCTTAAAAGTATTTGTCATAATGAAAGCATGAATTGATAATTCTTGTATTCCTGACATATTTTTATAATTCTTTTTTTCTCTCAGGTACTATGAAAAACAGCACAATTATTGGTCAAATTTTATGAGTAATTTTGAAAAAATTTTTAAAAAATTACTTTGTGTATTTATTAAAATTCTTGTTTCATGTACATATGTAATTATTAAACATATTATACAATAAACAGGGGGAAAACAGGCAAAATTTAGTAATGATTATAAGAAACCTTAGCTATTTAAGACTACGTAGAAGTACCCTACAAATCTCAAATACACGCAAAAATTTTTTTCTTTGCATCTACTTGTGACCCATATCATTGTGTAGCCAGCCACAAAATTTCAGGTATGATAAACAATTCCTTTTTTAAATATTTGAAGTTTATTGAGCTTGGGTTTTGGTTTAATTTTAAAATAATTAAAAATATTTTTGAGCACAGTGATGAGTTAATGATGTTATACCTTACCCCTGAATCCTACATTATGTATACTTTTTCAACTATTCATACTATTATATTTCAAGGCATTATTATCACAAATTATAGATACCTACAAATAAGGGTTTTTTTTATAAGTTGAAGCCTACTCAAAATTCAAATATACCGATTTTTTTTTTTTTTATTTTTATTTATTATTATTATTTTTTTTAAAGATGTGTAAATATTTCTAATTTCATGATTTAACATATACTCTCGCTTCGAACCCTACAACATATAAGAAAACTGATGTTAAACATACAGAAGACAAATTAAAGAAATAAGATACGTTAAATAAAATACCAAATTCACACCCAATAATATTTCAGAAAATATATAAAAAATTGTTCTAGAAAAAAAAATTTTTTTTTCAATTTCGATCCAAATGCCGCCCTTGAGATTTGCTGTCCCGGGCAGGAGTACGGTTTTTCCGGCCCTAGAGCCTTCACTGCAGCGAGTCAGCCTTGGCATGCAAAAGGCTGTTGTGCTAATGAAAAAGAAAACAAAATTACTACAATTACTTCCAACCTATTTATTAAACTAGGATAATGCATAAATATAATAATAAATAAATAAATATTAAGAGATAAAGTTCGAGCAAAAAAGACGTAAACAGCTCAAATATAGGAATTTCACACACTAAAGCGGAACACGTGGGATTGTTTACGAATAGATCATGGAATTTCGACCTCGAGTCAGGTATTATGAATGGAATGCCCTATTTACGTTTCTAAAAATAACTACTGATTTTTGACAAAAAATATCTCCAAAATCATCATGGATCGAATTTTTCAAAATAGCAAACTTTCTTGGAATCTTGCACATTTCATGGTACAACCCTTAACCCCCATTGCCAGTTCACTAGAAACATCTTCGATAGCTTCTTTCATGCTCAGTGGAGTTGCTCCGTGTTCTGATTATAAAATAATGTATGTTGAAGATTACTTGTATGGTTTAAATTATAAAATGTTCTTAAAATTCATTAATTTCATTATAAAATTACTCTCTTAATAGTGAAAATACAGTGAATTCTTCGACATTTTTTTTTCTAGTTTTCTTTTTTTTTTTTTTTTTTTTTGATGGGTAAGATATATAAAATAAACATATATTAATTTAAAGAAAGGTGAGAACAATTAATTTTTTTTAATATACAGAGTGTTTATGTGAATTTAAAGTTTTTTTTTATGTGGTTTATAAATTATATTAAAAGGTCAGTGTTCTCCAACCCCGTTCCGCGGATCAAATACTACCGGTCCGCACAAGAAACATTAAATTATTTCCCTTTTATTTACTGTGGTATATTTTTCTTGGATTTGGGATACTTTTTATGAAAATCACTTTATATTCATTTTTTTGGTGTAGCTATATTTTATTTTGAAATCACGATGAAATACAATTAAATTAAATGATTAAATCAAAACACACACAGTCTAAAATATAAACAATCAACGTCCTGCATTTCAGCACAAGCCGCGGTAAAATCAACAAACGTTGACGTCCGGGGCGATAAAAAGGTCGGGGAGCACTGCTCTATATAACGAACTTTTTCCCGGGATTTAGCGACTTCGTTATATAGAGGTCTGACTATTAACGATTGTGAGAAATTATCAATTGTCAAAAAAAATTAATATTTATTTTGATGTTATAAAAAAAAATTTTTTTTAATGATAAATGGAGGGTTTTTTACGAAATAGGTGGTTTAAACCATTGGAAAACTAATTATTTCATAAAACATAGCTATTTTTTAACTATAAAAGTCATATCTTTAAAAATACGTGAAAATCATTTTTGCGTTTCGAGTCTATTCAGAAAAGGTTGACCGCCGCTACCACTGGAGAACTAGTAGTTCATTATTGATCGTCCTAGAAATTCAATATCAATTCCCTAGAATTTGTACATCGAGCGATGAATCATAAATAAACAATTTATTATGTCTCATTGCATGAATCACCAATAATTCATCCTTTCCATTCTTTTTCTGTTTTGTGATATTTTCTTTAGGATTGAGATATTCCAGCAACTATGAATCCCATTCAAGGCACTCCTGCGAATCTCGGCAGCCGGAATACAGAAAATCCAGCAAATGCTGTATACGAAAACCCGAAGTTAAACGATTTTGAAATTGGCGCAGACGTCGTTTTACAAATACATCCAGAGACGTTTACGAAATCAGCGGCTGAGGAAATCCACCCCATAATCATAGAATTCCCAGAACTACAAGGGCATGCACCCCGTATGAATTATCAAACGTACGTTCATATTTTCTGTTACGAATTTTATTTTTGTATTCTGAATATTTACATTTATTTTATTTATATTGAGGAAAAATTACATAACAATAGTTTGTTTCGGTAAAACTTAGAATTAGAAGGAAAAAAAGAACTATATTTTTAATTAAACTGTACAGGGAGTCTATTCTACTAACCAACCTATCCGATTTATAACCATCCATTTTCTCGATAGAAAAATAAATAAACAAAAACGGAAAATAAAGAATCAAAACTACGTAGGTAGGATAATGATTTCATCTTAATTTTAACATAATACAATAACTATTTGCACACAGATTTACTTTTATGTCTTATTTATATTTTTTATAATCGAATTTTGGTACTTACGTATTATGCTGTCGAGCCCTTTCGCCAAATCTAAACATGTTGCCAAATGTTATAATCATTTTCCGCACATGCGCCGAAAACCAATTCCCGCGTAGGATCCTTCCGTATTATCTCGTCGATAAATAGATTGGTAAAGATTTAGAAGAATTGAATTTATTACTTAAAAAAAACACTTGAAATAAAAGTAACGACTTTTAAAACAACTATCAAACGCCGCAGTTGCATTAAAAATCGTGACAAATTTACTTTCTTCTGCACAAGCAGAGAAGAACACATGAATTCATTTCAGTACGAATCTAAACGCTGTCTTGCAGATCCACGATGTTTCTTATTTTGCTAAACCTTATGGTTTTTCGGGTACTTACGTATTATGTCGCATTTTAGGAAATACAGTCGGACCTCTATATAACGAAATCGCTAAATCCCGAAAAAAAGCTCGTTATATAGAGTGGTTCGTCTTTCAGTTTTCTTTATAAACCCCATAAAACAAATTTTAAACTCATAAACATTATATATTAGAAAAAGTAATTATTCACACCTTTTTGTAAGTTAATATATATTTATTTTATATATTTTACTTATAAAAAAAAGGAAGAAAAACTGAAAGAAATGTTTCTAGACGACTTTATCCACTTCCTGAGGAATTAAATTTTCTTCTTTGATGCTCAAGCAGTTACGTTTTAAAATTTTCGAGCTACAGGAAACGAAGTTACCAGTACGACTGATCAATACTACAAATGAACGGAGACTAGTTCAAGGACCCGAGACCCCACTGAGGGTGAAAGGGGGTGTCGAAGATGTTTCCAGTGAACTGGACAATGGGGGTTAAAGGTTGCACTTCTTGAATGAAATGCACAGAATTCTATTGCTCTCGGCGAGCTAGACACCCAATAAGATCAGTTCAAGTTTTATGACCACCATAAAATGTGCTAAAAGAGAGAATAACTTCATATGTCCAGAATTACTTCAAAAATAGGAGGAAAAAAAAGTGAATCTCAAGAGAAAAGTTCGTTCTATAGAAAATGCACTTCGCTATTGAGAGGTTATTTTACGAAGAAAATCGTGAAATGGTCCTGGTGCCAGGAAAAAGTTATCTGTATAGAAAAATTCACAATATAGAAGTTCGTAATATGGAGGTTCGACTGTACTTCAATGCATTCTCTTCCATAGAGAGCACACATCCCAATTCTTAATCCTTTTTTCACAACAAAATAAGAGAGAATACTGAAAATTATAAACAATCTTATATTATTTTCGAGCTTTAAGTAGGCTCGGTAGCTTAGAGGTAGCAAGCGCACCTCGTCAGCCGATGGTTGCAGGTTCGATCCCGGCTGGATTCTATTCGTTCGAAAATCGTAGGCACGCATATGTTATATGATTAGGAGCATGTAAAAGACCCCTTGAGTATCAATTTGGCTCTTGGCAAAAATAAGTAAAGCAATATTTAACATCCGACGACAGCTTGGATTAAGTATTATTCCAAGCGTCATAATTTGGTAGAGGAGCCGCCACTAGATGGTGCCGCGAATCTGCAGCCCCGCAAGGGGGGAAATATTTTCGAGCAGGCCCCAGCAAAATTTTTGTTTCAACATGCACAGGAGTATTTTTCCACACACCATAAGCAGTGGCGTAATGTACACCCCAGGGGGGCCCAGGGTTCAAAGGGGCCCAAAACCTGACTTTGCAGGGGGGCCCAAATGTTCTCCGTAATGCCACTGACCATAAGCTGTGTATTTCGGCATTTGGCGACGTTTTTTGGTTCGACGGAATTGATCGACAATATAATATGCAAGAGAACCCAAGACTTTTTTTTTTTTTTTTTTGTAGAATTCAATTTATACTTATTAATTCTCTGATCTTTTTTTGTTGTTCTTGTTTCTTCAGGTTTGATACAGGAAAACCAAACACATTTCATGAGGAATTGGCTTCCATCGATTTTCCGGATTTTATGCCTTATGGATTTATCATGAGCGTTTTTACTGCATTCTTCTACTTTCTGTGGATATGGATGGTGCTTACTATCTTTCATAATGTGACAACTGTATTTTTAATCATCACTCTTCACATTTATTTATTTTGCATAATTCTGCTGTTAATTATGGCAATTAAGAAATAGAAGACTCCTTAGAATCCTTCGACTGAAAATAAATTCTGCTCTTTGTTTTCGTCTTAATATCCCTTTATTCACTAAATAAATCCATGTGAATTTTAAAGATATGTTTATTTACTAATTAAAAATTGATTAAAATCTAATTAATTACTTTTTAATAAATAAAACTCGAGCAGTTTGTTCAATGACCGTGGTAGCCGAGTGGTTGTGATTGGCTTCATCGAGTCGCGAGTTGGAGTCCTGATGTCACTAAAGACCATACTCGTAGAGGTTCTGATACACGTTGAATCCGTCGAGGCTCAATTCGATTTGATTTTTTTACTAACGTCGCATTTTGAAGCCGCACTGGGACTTTTGGTGACGGGCCTCATAATATTAAAATGATGAAAATGGCACCTGAATTATGAGATCACTAAAGGCCTTATCACACGTATTTGGAGCAATTTTCTTTTCAAGCAACCCTTTTAAACAATTTCTACCCAGTTGCCATAGCAACGGCTTCGAACCACTTTTTCTTAATGAGCTAAAAGAATTGCTCGAAATTCCAGTCAATGGAATTCTACGTCATAAACAAGATGGCTGTGAAGGTAACAACTATGGCTCGAGAGGAATTAAAGGAATACTATTGGATGTTCATTTTCAGAAGCAGAAAAATTGGTGAGTAATTTTTCAATGCGTAGATAGGGCGTGGCTGACGTCAGAGTGTATCGTTTTGCTTACGGCAAATCTTCCCTCTCACAGCTGCTCGAAAAATTTCCCGCAATGGTTGTTTGAGTCATGTGTGTGTGATAAGGCCTTAACATCATACCAACAATGGAACTTTGTGTCTCCACATATTTCATGTGATTCAGCCCCTCTGTCTTCAGCTCAAAGTCCACACATTGGGTTTGGGTAAAAATCTGTGGAATAGTATACAAGCTCGAATGTCGTCCTCCTCGCTCGAACAAGGTGAAACCCCTCTCACCGGAATTCCACATCACGCCAAAGGGAGGACTTGGAACCTCGACAGATATAACGTACATCACCCCTTCTACAGTGACACTAAGCTCGAACTCATGACACACCGGCCACGAGTCCGTCATCTTGACCACTAAGCTACTGCTGCCACAAGAAAGTAAATGAGAGAACCTTCACATATTGTTGTACCTCGAAGAAAAAGCATTTTTGGAAGAAAGCAATTTTTAATGAAATATACAACAGACTGTAAGCAGCCAGGCAGCTCAATTACCGAAAAATTATATGTAATGGTTAAACCGTGAAAGCGAGCCGTAAGAAGGTTCTAAAATATCTTATCGGAGACGAGTTCTCCGAGTTTATTTATCAGTGGCTTACACAAGGATGGGGCTTAAAAGAGTTCAAACATTTTCCATACACCAAAAGATTTTTTACTTCAACCATAAGGACTCCGCTTTGAGAGTTTTTTCTCTTCTACTCCGTTTTTTAAATGCAAGCCCCTCATATAAAAATAGTTTGTGACATGTTTACCTTGTAAGGATTCTTAAAATGTCTTAAATGTTGGTATCAGAGAACTTATTTCTTAAAAAATTTAATACAGTTTGCATTTAAAAAAAATTTATACCAGACAAGCGTTATTGCCGAAGTATCACAAAGCAGGAATATCCCTACTTCTAAGTTTCAAAAAGGTTAAATTTTTTAATGCTTGCTTCTCTTGTAAGAAATAACTAAAGGCATTGAGTTTGATAGTCCAAGTTTCACCTATATTTGAAACAGAGCAGCATAAACTCAACTTAATCTGCTTAAAGAAAAGTACAAAACATATGCTTAAGACAATTCAAAATGTCGGATAGTTCGAGAGAATGGAAAATTTATTGTGAAAGCATTACTCAGAAAATAGTACTTAAATGCCTCATAAAAACCTCGCGGTTAGTATGAAAAATATGTACTCCACAAACTTATATTTCAATAGAACAAGATATTTTTGATGCAATAAATCGAATAATTTTAATTTTGGAATTAACAGTAATAGTTTCGAAGTTGCAACTAGACTGGTGTTGCAACTTTATTCTGAAAAAAGTAGCTTCTATGAAACATGGAAGCAGGAATTTTTCAAGAAGGGGGATCCAAGGTCGAAAGTCCACCATTCTCGTATCATGCTTCAATACATCTCCCAAAATATTCTTTTGATTTTGTCAGTTTTCGAGAACAAAAAACAGTAAAAAATTAACTATTGAATAAATAATTAGCATTAATTAATACAATTAATTATTAATAACAAGTATTTAATTAAATTTTAAGTACTATATACATAAGATTATAATTAATCGGAGGAAAAAATCAAGGGCTATGAGTGTCAGGATCCGCCCCTACCCCCTCTTGCGCCACTGAAGTTAATTTCATTTAAGTAGAAAATAAACATTAAACGAAAAATCATCAGAATTTGAAGTATTGTAACAAAAACACCTGATCAATAATAACAATCATCTTATTTTGTGTACACCAGTTTTTAAAATCTTCTCTCAATGCTTCTTTTTCACGATATGACGCCAAAATCCATTTTGATAAAAATTTTTAAATTTTCTTAAGGCACTCACACCCTTACGATCGCTTCCTCACCCCTCAACTCCATGATTCTGTCAGCAGAATTACGTGTCGTGAAAACTGGAGATATAAGTCCGTAAACATGAATCACGTGTCGTCCATATCATTTTGCGAGGGAAATAAAATTCCTAGCTGAGGCTCCTGATATAAATGTTTGCCGACTTGGCAAACATAAAGCTACCTTCGCATGGGACTCAAGTCTGTGATTCGATAAAAGTCTGTATTAAAGAAAAGTTCCAGGACATGCTTGAAGGACTAAAATGCCAAATTAAAACCTCTTTGTGTGTTTATGGAATATATATCCTTAAAAATTTCTAATTAAGCTTACAGTTTAGTGTGATCTTATATAATAAAGATATAAGGGGTGTGACCCAATGTAATAAAGGGACACGCGGGGAAAGGGTTCTTAATTAAGTCCACTAGTTAATTAAACACGTTTATTAGACAAAACAAACATTTACATACATAACTAGAGAACTAACAATTACAATAGAATTGAAAGGGATCGGAGCGCATGCTCGTACGTCCTTACAGTTCCGAAGCTTGGCCATTACTGAAGATTGTTCTAGCCGCTAGAGGACGCGATAGTCTTTCTACTGTTCATATGAGAAGAGTTTAAACTACGGGGGGTTACAATCTCCCCATATGGATTCGACGACGTCCCGGCGAGGAGACATAATTAGCTGTTGTAGTAGTAGCTCTTGTTGAGGGATGGATGGTTCTGTTGGAAACTGCTATTGTAGCAGTCGATGGGCTTGGAACATGTTTATTTTGTGATGTGGATGTAACTTTTCGTGGTCGGCCTCTTTTCCGAAGTGGAGCTACCGGAGAAGTGTTTGTCTTTAACAGGTGTTAAAGCAGAAGTATGGTAAGTAGCAATCGGTTCAGATGCATTGGCAAGACTTGCGATAACATAAGAAGTCGGTGACTTTTGGGTGAGAATTAGATATGGACCATCACGCTTTGGCATGAACTTGGAAGTTTTCTTGTTCTTTGCACTACTGATGGGATGTAAAGTAACCCAAACTTTATCTCAGGAGAATAATAGACTGGACGGCGATTTTTATCATATTGCTTTTTTCGTTGATCTTGCTTTGTTTCTATTCTTTCTCGTATGTCTTCAGTAATAGTTGCAAATCGTTTTAAATAAGGTGTTATTTCGGCAACAAAATTGTCATTGTGAACGACGCTTTTGAAATCTTGCACCACATCGTCTACAGTTCGTAGCTCTCTCCCGAATAGTAGGTAAGCAGTAGTGTGACCTGTAGTATCACAGACAGTTGTATTCATGGCAAAACGTATAACTGGGAGTTTGGAATACCAACTAGAATGATCGTCTCCAACAAGTATTGCAAGTCGGGGTTTAAGGTCTCTGTTTTTTCGCTCTACTGGATTAGATTGTGATGAATAAACTGGTATGATTTTTTGACTTATATTTAAAGTAAAGCAAATCTGTTGTAGAACAGCACTGACAAACTGCGTTCCATTGTCACTGATAATTCGTCTTGGTATGCCATGACGCATGAAAACTTCTTCTATCAGAGTTGTTGCACATTGACGAGCACTGGCTTGAGAAAGGGCAAATAATTCAACCCACTTCGTGGCACAATCCTCGACAATGAATATCCATTGTTTACCTGTGTCAGTGTGAGGCAATGGCCCAAATAAATCAATAGCAATGACTTCAAATCTCGGTGAATAGACTGGAGTTCTAAGCAAACCGGCAGGTCTTTGGTTTGTAGCCTTAAAACGAGCACATTCTGGACATTTCTTAATATAATCGGATATGTACTTTCTCATGCCTGTCCAATAATATCGTCTGGCGATTTTCTGGAATGTTCCCTCTTCTCCATAATGTCCAGCCATCAGACCATTATGATGTCTTTCCATTATCAATTCACGTTCAGCAGTTGGAATGACTAACTGAGCTTCTGCAGAATCAGCATCAGGAACATAACGATACAAAACACCTTGATTCATCAAAAATCCACGTTCAGTCCAGTTTGCATATTCTTCAGTTTTTAGAGGGGATTCAAAACTGTCGATGATTTTCTTTAAATTATCATCTTTAAGCTGCACCTCACGCATGTCCTTACAACTTCGTGTAGGCATATCAGCTATCGTGATATTATTTTCTTCGCAAAAGGATTCTTCTTCTTGAGTAACTGGAAGATGGTTTCTTGTATTTATACGATGTTCAATAAATGGTGTAGGCTCTCCACCTGGTTGAAAGCATTCTTCTTACTTTTCCAATAGTGAATTTAGTTCTTCCCGTTGTGGAAGTGAAAGGTGAGTACCTTCATTTTTCCGAAGTAGACAAAGATGTGGTTCAGGGCCAACAGTGAGCAGAGCATTGATATAAGGAGGCGCTTTCACAAAATTATACACTGGCCTCAAAAAGTTAAGGTACAACATGTTTTTCGAAGCTCACCATAAAAAAATGGCAGTAACAATAAAATGCCTAGTTTACATGAATGATAATAACGAACTTTAAAAACATTAATGCAAAAACGATTGCTACAACTTTTATTTTTATAGAAAAGAAGGTATATTTATGAGTGAGAGAAAAATATGCAAATATCAAGCTTTCGTACTTTTGTGTGTAAGTTGCGTTGATTTTCAACAGTTGTTGGCAGTTTCGGTGACAATAGTCAATAGAGTTTAGAAAATGTCTCAGAGACGTCGTTTACCCAATTCGTTAAGGTGGCGGGCAGTTGGATGGATGGAAATGGGATTGTCGCAGGCTGATGTTTTTAGACGTCTCAAAGTGTCTCGTAGTGTTGTTCAGCGACTTTGGGATCAATACCAATCCGAAGATTCTGTGTCCAGAAGACCTGTTCCAGGCCGACCACGAGCTACAACACCTGCAGAAGACCGTTTTCTAGCTCTTTCGGCACGAAGGAGAAGAACCACTACTGTGCCGCAGCTCGTTGCAGACCACTTTCAAGCATCAGGAAGAAGAATCTCCGCTACTACGGTGCGAAATCGTCTTCACAATGCAGGTCTGTATGCAAGAAGACCAGTTGTGTGCGTTCCCCTCAACGGACGACAGCGATGGAACCGCTTATGCTGGGCAAGAGAACATGTTTCTTGGACGCAGCAACAATGGGCTTCTGTGCTGTTCACAGACGAGTCCAGATTTACAATGGAGAGTGATTCAGGGCGTCTACTGATCTGGAGGAACAGCGCACTAGATACCATCAATCCAACACTGTTGAAAGACACAGTTATAGAGGTGGTGGAATCCTGGTTTGGGCAGGGATCTCGCTCGGTGGCCACACTGACCTCATGTGTTCCATGGAGGAACCGTAACTGGTCTTAGATATCGGGATGAGATCCTTGATCCATATGTCCGCCCATATGCTGCTGCTATTGGTAACGACTTCATTCTGATGGATGATAATGCACGACCTCACCGAGCTGGGATTGTTGAGGAGTATCTGGAGGATCACGGTTTGGAACGAATGGAATGGCCAGCTCGATCTCCAGACCTGAATCCGATAGAACATCTTTGGGACTATCTCTTGGCAGAGAGGTTGCTGCTTTAAATCCTCCTCCAAGGTCGTTACATGAGCTGAAACAAGGCTTACTCTGTGTCTGGTCTTCGCTTCCTATTCCGGTGTCCGACAACTTAATAAACAGCATGGGAAATCGATGCCGCCAATGCATTCAAGTTAGGGGTGGACACATTCCTTATTAGAACCCATTTTTGTATTGTTTTTATGCCATTTTACCACATAACACTGCGATGTGCTGTTTTCTCCAAGAATGGACTTTTCCGCAGAGATTGCTTTTTTGTTATAAATCGTTTTTGCAATACACTTATACAAATTTCTATGACGCATTCAATAAAAAATGATTCAATGCACATATCCTCCAAATTTTTTGTTTCTACATTCATTCATTTGCAAATTAGACACAAAAACCCGGTTGTACCTTAACTTTTTGAGGCCAGTGTATTTTCTGTGAGACGTTTCAGTGAAGTACCATTGTTTTCTTTGGGGATCTAAGACGATCCCTGCAGCTGTTAAAAAGTCTATGCCTAGAAGGGTTCTGTTACCTCTAGCATTTTCAAAATTAAAAGTTCCGTGGGAATGACTTTTCCTTGAATACTAATGTCTACAGAAGTTGTCAGTATTTCTGTGGTTTGAGTACGACCGTCAGCAAGAGTCATCTGCATGGTTTCTCTTCAAAATTCAATCCTTTTTGTTTAAGTAAATGGTATAATTTTTCACCAGCCACTGAATGTGTAGCACCAGTATCAGCACAAACTGCTGCTTCTGTATTACAAATGGAAATTTGTATTATATTAATGGGATTACTTTCACTAGAAAAACTATAAAAGTTTGATTGATTCAGACTTGATGACAAGGCATCATCTTTTTGTCGAACTGGGTTGCAAGTGTGGCATCTTGATCGAATGATTCCAGGAGCCCCACATCCATAGCAAGATACAGGAGTTCTATTTTCTTTTGTATCAACGATTTTCTTTTCAGGTATTCTGTCTTTGGAAATGGGATTCCGCCTACTGTTACTGGGAATCCCGGTTTCCCGCCTACTTTGACTGGGGAAACCAGACAGAGAATGTTCATACGACAACTTAGGGTTTTGTGTGTAGTTACTTCTCCAGGGACTGGAATTCATATCTTTTTGTTTCCTGCTAAAGTTTTTATTGTTTTTATTTCTCATGTTTTTAACTTCTTCATACGAATCTAGCTTATCCACTAGTTGTAGAGGATTGTTCCAATTACACCACTGGTCCAAAAAGTGATCTTTGTAATCTTGAGGGGTTTTCTTTTTTATTTGGTCCGCCACAATTAAATCTTTCAATTCTTCAAGCGTCGTAACTTTTGATTCTTTCAGCCACCCATCAAAATATGTTTGCAAGTCAAAGTAGAAGTCACGCCAGGTTTTCACAGGATCTTTAGTGTGTCGGGAAAACATCTGCCGAAATTTTTCTGCACTTAATTTAAAGCGTTTTAGAAGAATTTGTTTGACTTTATAGTAGTCTTGAGCATCGGCAAAAGATTCTTTAGTGATTAAATTTGAAACTTCAGTTGGTAAAAGACCAACAAGGTATACCACCCACTGAGGAACTGGTACTTTTAAAAATGTTAATTGTCTTTCGAAGAGGTCTAGAAAAATTGTTACATCAGTTGTCTTTGGATCAAAAATCGGTAATAGCTTATGGAGTTCTAACTTTGGCATATTGGAGTCTGCATTTATAGAAGTATCAGTTATAAGTTTTTGCAGTTCAAATATTCGTTGGTTTTCCCTATCTCTTTCAGCTCGCAATTCGAGCTCTTTTCTATCACTAATAATGCGATTTAAGCATTCACACGTAAATTCTGCATCATATCCCTCACTATTTAAAATTGCATCTTCTATGTCAAGAAATTTAAAATTGTCTTGTATTGTTATACTTAGCGTTTCCGCCAATTCAAGGAGGTCCCGCCTGCAACCTTCATTGCAGGCGGGACCATTGCGAAATGTCACTTAAAATTAGTTACAAATTTATTCGTTGAACTTTAAATTAAATTAGCCATTTTTTAATAAATTAGCCAGTAGCCATTTTTATAAACAACTTTCTTTATTTGGTTATCTTATCCAAATAGAATCAAAGACTTATTAACAACTTTGTTTAAATAATATTATGAGGTTTTAAAGATAATATCCTTTAAATTAACGTAATTAATGATCTCATTAATTAAACATTAAATAACGATCACGCAGAGATTACCACGATAAGAGATCCCAGAATTATATTTAATAATGTTCTTATTGAACATTTAGCTTTAATCTCACTCCTAAAACTTTAATGAGACTTTAAACACAAATCAATAGTTACCCCTCGGAATCTCAATTCTTGAGATTAAATATCTCTAACAAGAAATCTTCAATTTAAATCCACGATAACTTTTTGCTTCAATCTCTATCTCCTACTGCTCTAACTTTACTATTTCGTTTGACTTAAATACCCGTGACTTGCTTCAATTGCAAAAATTCTTCACTTGTTCGTACCGCGAAGATAAAGAAACAATACAACCTGGATTTTGTCTGTTAAATCCTATGTACTGGAACTCCATCCAACGCTTCCATACTGAGGCTTCTTCTTCGTAATTTGCTGTGAGGATGCCGTTGATTTCGATGTTGCTCATCTCCTCAGGAATTCCGTCGTTTTCTTGTATACGGCTTCGTAGATAGTATGGGCAAGGTCTCCTTGTATTGGTTTGATTCGACCGGATTGGTTTCTCCGCTTGTTTGCTGCGTCCTCTCGTTGTCGCTCTGGTCTGGCGGGTCTGGTTATCACGTCCACTAACTTCCATTCGGGATCCGCCTGTAGTCGTAGCAGTCCTGCGATCAGGCAACCTTGATGGACCTGCAATGGACTCTACTCCTGATGAAGAGGTATTATGTTTTTGAAACTTATAATTCCTGGACGAGATCGAGGATGGGATCGACCTCTTGACTCCCTGTCTTTGCTCAGGAGCGCGTCTTTTCCGGTCCTGATGCTCAGACCCTTGCCGTGATCTCTTCCTACATATCTTGGATCGTTTTAAAGCTTGGTCCTTCGACGCAGTACTATTAATTTTACGTTTATTTCTGGGGATCTCCCGTGTGGCGTTACCCTGCCGTGATCTATACCTCTCACTTTCCTGACTAGAGGTTTTCCTATGCTCTTTAAACTGACCTTGATTAGATCTATTCGACCCATGACTAACTTCTTGTTCGTCATACAGAGTTTCTACCGGACTATCCGAACTAACCGTGTCTGACTGACGAGGTCGATACACTCGAACCTGATCAATATTAACAGTTATATTTCTTCCGTTTTTCCAAATAACTAAATTATTTCCTTTTATTTCCAAAACCTTATAGGGATCTTCAAACTTAGGCATAAATTTTCCAACCTGTTTCCTACCCGCAGCACTTAAGAAATGTGTTTGAAGTAAAACTAAATCGTTCACTTTGATGTGAACATCCCTCCTTCTGCGATTGTAACATTTTTCCCATGACTTATGCTTATTTCGCATATTTTGTCTTGCCTCATCGAATAATCTTTCGATGTTCCTACCAACATATTTCGTATCCTCTGTAACATTTATGAGCTTGCTAAACGGAGTTATGATTTTCCTTCCCCAAAACAACTCAGCCGGAGTTTTATTTGTCGTCTCATTTACCACCGTGCGTAGTGCGAAAGCGAACTCGTGTAGAAATTGATCCCAGTTTTCATGATTTTCTTCAATAAAAGAAGCTATCATTTGAACTAAATTTCTATTCACTCTCCGTGAGATTAGCCTGTGGTCGGTACGTTACCGTTTTCATATGTTTGATGTCCAACCTGTGACTGAGATGTTCAAACATGTCAGAAATAAATTGGGGGCCGTTATCACTTATCAAAGAAATCGGAGCTCCGTAACGCGCTATATAGTTATCAAAAAAAGCATTAGCTATTGCCTTGGCTGAAGCTTTACGAAGAGGAATCAGCTCACACCACTTAGTGAAGTGGTCAGATATAACTAATATGAATTTATATCTCTCGGGTCGGGATGCGGGGTAGGGGCCTAATAAGTCTAGCGTTACAATTTCATTTGGATATTTTGAAACTATAGGCATTAAACGACCAGCTGGTAGCGCGTTTTTATAATTAAACTTTTGACACCGGTCACAGGTTGAAACATATTCAAATATATATTTTCTCATAAATGGAAAATAGCACGTGTCACGAAGTTTAAGATATGTCTTCCTCTTTCCGAGATGTCCTGCCAGTGGAAGATCATGAAATTCTTTCATTATATCTTTTCGAAGAGAACCAGGAATATAAACTCTTAGTTCTCCCAGAGTAGAAAAATACTTCGCGTAAAAGAGGAGACCATTTATTAACTTGAAGTCCTGGGACCAACTCTCGCATACCGTCGCATTAACAGAACCGTCATCAGGGTTTTCTAAGTATCGATAAATATGTCCTAATTCAGGATCTTCCCTTTGTTCCTTAATGAATTGTTGACGTGAATTTATTGCGGGGCTCTAAGAGCTGCGCACGAAATTTGTGACCCCTCGACACTGTCTACTGGATTTCTCGATAAAAGATCTGCGACCACGTTTTGAACACCAGGTCTGTGTTCCCATTCTATGTTAAACTCTGACAATTTCAATGCCCATCGGATCATCCTACTTGATAAATTCTTACCATTGGTTAACTTTGTTAACGCTGCGTGATCTGTGATCACTTTCACAGGTAGGGGTCCAAAATAAGTTTTAAACTTATTTAGAGCCCATATCACCGCCAAACATTCTCTTTCGGTAACCGTATAATTACGTTCTGCTTTATTAAGGGTTCGAGACGTGAAAGCAATAGGTTTTTGATTTTGTTGAAGCACAGCACCAATTCCGACCCCACTAGCATCAGTGAATAAATTGAACTGTTCAGAAAAATTTGGTAATTGCAAAATCGGTGCCTCCGTTAGTGTGCGTTTGATCTGATCAAAAGAATCCTGTGCTTCTCCCGACCAGTTAAACTTCGCCCCCTTTTTTTTTTAATTGGTACAATGGTTCGCATATATCTGCGTATCGCGGAATAAATTTTTGGTACCAACCCGTCATCCCTAAAAATTTTGACACTTCTCGATTATTTTTGGGAGGTTTCATTTCCGTAATTGCCCGAATTTTCTTATTGTCAGTTTCGATTCCTTCTTTACTAATAATCAGGCCTAAATATTTGAGTTTGTCACGGGCGAAGTGACATTTTTCCTTATTTAACGTTAGCCCTGCGTCTCGCAATAAGGTAAAAACCTGAGTTAAATGATCGAGATGGTCTTTAAACGATGGAGATGTTATAATAACATCGTCCATATACACCAACACGAAACGCCCAATAACAGGTTTGAGAATAATATCAATAGCCCGTTGGAAATTAGGTGCCGCCCCAGAAAGACCAAAAGGCATGCGTAGGAACGCAAAAGTGCCATTGCGAGTGATAAACGCGGTTTTTTCTATGTCTTTTGGACTGATCGCCAACTGAAAATAGCCACTCCTGAGATCTAGAGTGGACATAACGTTGGTGTGAGGAATATTGGTAAGTAAGTCATCAATCACCGGTAATGGATATCGGGGATATTTGGTAATTCCATTTAGTTTTCGATAATCGATCGCGAAACGATACGCCTCGGGAGAATCTGGAGGAAGGTCATTTTTCTTTCGTGTTAGAACGACTGGAGATGCATAAGGCGAATTAATAGGACAAATTGTACCATCCCGTAACATCTTATCTATGTGATAATCAATAATGCCTTGTTTGACCCGGTCGTACCTGTATGGTCTCGACACTACCGGTCCCTTGTCTCCAGTATCTATCTCATGATATACAACATGCGTTAATCCCGGTTGATCGGAAAATAACCCTTTAAAATTATTAAATAAGGCTTTTAATTGCCTCTGTTGCTCGTCACCAAGTTTTGATTCTGTGAGATCAATATCAACGGGTTTCTCCTCTTTAGGCAATTGTTTGATCAGATTATCGGGAATGATCAAGAATTTCTGATCAAAATCCAATGTTAATTGTGACGCCTTCATAAAATCGATTCCTAAAATACACTGATGCTGCATGTTATCAAGTATATGGAATTCCCAGGGTTTCTGAAATTCCCTGATCCTAATTTGTAACTCGACCCTACCCAAATGATTGCACGGGGTTCCTTGTGCTGTCACGACTCTGTCTTTCGTCTTTTGACGAGGTCGGTATGAAAAATAGTTGCGGTATACCTCCTCCGAAATAAATGATTTCTCCGCTCTCGTGTCCCATAGTGCTGTAATAAAGGTTTCATTTAATAGAATATGGACATACGGTAATTCGACTGGGGTCATTCTTATAGAGGATACTCTGATAGGCCAATGATCCCAAACTGGAGGATTTTCCGTACCCCGCGATCGATTACCCCCATATTCACATCGATCGCTTAAAAGTTTAAATTTCTACTTCGTTCATTTTAACCTCGAAATGAACTATTTCTCGACCCACTTTGTCGACCGCCTTGATTGTGGAATGGTTGATCCGATTGTCCACCTTGGCGTCTACCCTCGAATCTGCGATTATTTGCGAAACCTTGGTTTTCGAATCGATTTAATTCTCTTTGTGGTCGGCTATTATTGGCGTATCTCTCATTATTTCTGTTTTCCCTCCAATTTTCCTGTCTATGCCGGGTATTAAAACGATTGCCTTCATTAGGGCCTGAACTTCTAAATCCCTCACTCGAACCTCTGATTTGTCTATGCATAAAACGTTCTTCGTATTTATCAACGATTTGTAGGAGATTGGCAGTATTTCGTGGATGTCTAACTTCGACATAATCCAAAATTTGAGGTTCTAATCGACTAACAACGTGATCAATTAATTTTTCCTCCGACATTTCTAGTTTAAGGACTTTATGAATTTTCAACAATTCATAAATAAAGTCCGAAGGCTGATGATCCCGCCTTTGCGATGAGGAATAAAATCGCGTTTCTAGTTCCGACCTGTTTCTGACCACGGGGAATTTTTCCGACAATGCCTGTTTTAAGTGTGCGTAGTCTGTTGTTTTATCCTCAATGACCCTATAACCAAGAGCTTCGATCCAGTCGAGTGCCCGTCCTTTGAGATGACCCTTCAAGTAAGCACATGCTAGTTGTGCAGGTATCTCATAATAAGCGAGATTATGATCAATATTCTCCAAAAAATCATCTATATTCTCAATCCCCGAAAAATATTGTTCCGGAATGATTCTAAAACTGGATCCGACTCTATTCTCGGGATTTATACGTTGGGCGCCATTGTGAAGGTCTCCTAGGACCTCACTTTGAGAACGAGAATAAATAGGAGTCATGTAAGAACCAGTAGCCATTTTTATAAACAACTTTCTTTATTTGGTTATCTTATCCAAATAGAATCAGAGACTTATTAACAAATTTATTTAAATAGTATTATGAGGTTTTAAAGATAATATCCTTTAAATTAACTTAATTAATGATCTCATTAATTAAACTTTAAATAACGATCGCGCAGAGATTACCACGATAAGAGATCCCAGAATTATATTTAATAATGTTCTCATTGAACATTTAACTTTAATCTCACTCCTAAAACTTTAATGAGACTTTAATTATAAATCTATAATTACCAACGGAATCTCAACTCTTCTTGATATCAAATTATCTCCAACAAGAAATCTTCAATTCAAATTCACTATAACTTTATGCTTCAATATCTATCTCCTACTGCTCTAACTTTACTATTTCGTTTGACTTAAATACTTTATCTAATCTGCATATATAACAAGGAATCCCGTCCGCTTTTTTTGGAGTTGATTGGAAATAGGTAGGGAATTAAATTTCCCTAAAAAGGTCGACTCAGAAGGTTAGTGATAAAGTTCCATATAGATTTGTCACAAACTTTTACCCTTAATTCCTTCGCAACTTCTAACAATACGTCTTTTCCTTCTCTTAACAGAAACGTCATGATGCACTAATACACACAAAATCAGATCTAAACTTAATCGATACAAAAATTATACAAAGACTCAAGGTAACCTAACAATACACTAGACCTAGACTTAACTATATTTTACCCATATGCGCAAATCTAAACAACACAATAAGCTACACATCAGTGTACTCCAATTCAACAAGTATAACTACCGCATACTAAATTTCACAAATCTATAAGCAAAACAATACCCTTCACAATACTGTGCCAACAAAACAAGTATAACTACTGTATACTAAATTGTACAAATCTAAAACACCGACACTAATATTGCACATTTATACACTTCATACAAAATTTAAAAATCTTTCTGGTCTCTTATTGTTTACTCTAAAATTTTTTACCTAGTCTTTATATTCTTATTTAAAACATTTTACATACAAAATCAATACTCAGTTGCTGCCCCGAAAATAATCTCAATGAAAAAGACTCACCTTCAAATTTGTAGAGGACAACACAGGAACACTCAGGAATTCTGGCACTTGACGCTTGGAAATCTGAAAACGGCACTGCTAGCACAGGCAAACAGATACTCAATAATTCCGCAGGCAGGAACGGGAGATGCTTGAATCATATACTTCTCACAGCTGGGGACACCAGGAAAACATCTCATAACAGGCTATTCCAAAATACAGGCGGTTACACTTCATCACTAGTTGGAACGAGAGACACTTGTATCCAGCACTTCTCACAGCTGGGAACTCCAGGAATTAGCCGTCATTCAACTCGTCTCATCACAATCGCACACGGCTGGCATTTTTTTCTCTTCACTTAAAACTAAGGATTCGGGTATCTATTTACTTAAATGCCGGATCTCACCGCCGCCACCAATTTCATATATATATATATATATATTAGCTGTAACGTCGTGTAGAGCTGACCATTTATAAATTGTTACAGTCTAATATAAAATAAAAGCATTGTTTATTTGATAAACAATTTGTTAATGAAGCATTAGAATTCAGTTCATATGCCAAGCCGGTGCAGTCAGTCTATATTCTATTTCTCAACGCCACCGGCGTTCATCGTCTTACCACTCCAATCTCGGACTAAGCCCTTTTCTATAGCAATCGCTTCCCGTCCGTTCCAACCACGGCTCTCCTCTCATGCCTTCTCCATCCAGGGCAGGGTTTTTCCCTTTCTCCATCCAAGGCCGGGCTCCTTTTCTCTCTGTCTCTTTTTTTTTCTCCCTCGTCTACTGAAAAAGAACCCTTTTAACACCAGGGGTGTGTTCACAACACGCCCCTCGTCCCTTCTTATTGGCAGGTCACAAAAGTCTCTTGGCCTCCCTCGTCCTATTTGCGCATAACACGCCAAAACACACCCGGGCCGTCTGGCCCAAAGCGCCATAGTTCCTTGTCCCACTTCTGGACACACTTGTCCATCACGCCACCTGTTTCTAGTATCCCTTTCACTCAACACCAGAAAAAGACGACATGATTTTTTTAAGATAGGCTTCGCTTATTGTCAATGGGGCACCGGCTCTCCTAAGTTCATTATGGTGACCCGTCTGGCTGTCTTCACTCCCCGAGTTCAGACAATAAACAATGGCCCCATGGCCACGTGCACTGGTCATTTTACAGCTGGTGGATCTTAAAAATTCAGGGACAATCGATGGATGTGAGATCACAACAATCGAAGACGTCGTACTTGTCCCTTAACAGCTGGTGAAACCCTAAAACTTATCCTGAATCGAAAGATGGGGATTCACAACAATCGACGATGTCACAACTCCTTCCCCCTGAAAAGGTCCATTTCTCTGGACTGCTCTGGCCTCAGTTTGGTTCAGTTCGTAACATTTCACACCGAAAGGTGGTCTTATCAATGAGACCGATCACGACAGCAATCCAAGTAACATATACAATCACAAGTAAAATAACCAAATCAATCCAAAATCCTATAAGACGTACACTTTACAATAAAAACTTGGAATTCCGAATGTTGGATTATTTTTTTCCATTTCTTAAAGTTACCTCACACTTTAAAATTTAGGGTTTTAAAGAAGTTAAATCAAATTATAATACAACAAATCGCTCATTCAATTGTGTTAAACATCTGAGAGCGTACACAGTACAAAGAGACACAAAAAGATTTACCATAACACATAATTTCCTTCCACCTTACACACACACCAACACTCATACTCATACAAATATTAATTCACACCTAGCACAAATTCTAAGAATTGCTCATTTCCATCTACTTATTCTAACGGAATTTCCAACAATATTAAATAAACAAAATAAACCTTTATAAATTCCAAGCTTTGCAAAAAACATTAAAAACCAAATTTTTACATTAGGAAGTTTAAACTAAGACTTTTTAAATTTGCTTACTGATAGCCATGATTTAATTATTCTCACAACCATTATAACAATTTTTTCACAATTCATGGGATTGTCTTACATTACGTTAGTTATTGAGGAAACACTTTAATTGGGATAATAATTAATATACCTCAATAGCCCATGAAATGATTTCACTATATCTACATTATGTACACGGAACAAACTTGCCCATGGCTCTAATTTACCTTTGGTCGGTCCGACTTCCGACCCAACCCTACCTCAACCATTTTAATACAAAGTCAATTTGTTGACTCCACGATGCCGCGTTGCTCTTTAATTCCTACAAAACTTTCACCCACGATGCCGCGTTGATATTTTTAACAAAATATAAATCTCGGCTCGCGTCACCTGGTTCAAATTCCTATACTTAATACATTTAATACGAGGGTACGGGTATCGGCTCACTCTTCCTAACCAAACAACGGGCAGAGTACGGATGGACTGTCCCATCCCGTTTACACCTAAATCTAAAAGGTACTCTGTATCCTCTCGTAGTGAATTAATTAACATCTGGGATGAACAACAAGTTTTGATTCTAAACGGTTTTCCCGTAATTAAATTAATATCCTTCTGCCTTAAAACAATCGTCCCAGGATCTCCCTTCTTTCTTTTTAGCGTTAATCATTCTCAAGTAGCTACTTCGATCAGGCGGTAATTTAAAATACAATTGACTTTTCCTTAAATTACCCTGAAAACCAAAATCCATAATTAGCTTTACCGAATAGAGAGTTTCGAAATCTATTCCTTCTGCGCTATTCTCCATAACCAAATTTGCCAATTCCGGCTTTCTACGGTACAATTTTATTAAATTAAGACGATAAATGGTACTGCGATCTCTTTTTCCGGGTAAATCTATCTCGAAATTAAATTCTGAACCAATGTTAGACCCATTATCCGTCTCTAAGCTATCCTTATAAATCTCCCTTGGTTCTGAGAGAGGCAATGGCATTGCTAACCCGTCTTCCAAGCCTTTCCGCACATCTGCTTTACACATGTTTTCTTTTTCCCCATTTAACTGCCCTGCTATCTTAGCCATTGTATGATTTCGAAAACTTTCCTGATCCACTGTTAACTGCTTTTCACAACCCCTTAACGTCTCAAGGGTATATTTTTCCTCGCAGATATTCTCACAAATCAATCCTTCAGGGTTCGCCACTCCTTTATCTCCTTTCAATTCAAAAGAGCCAACTCCAATGTTATCCGGATTTATTACCCGCTGTGCACCCATCGCCACAGCTTTGACCCTTCCTTCACATAACCCAGCCTTCACTTTCACTTCACAATCACTATTTATATACAGGTTGAATTCTTTCCCTTCCACAATCTTAAATATATCATTCTTTTTGTTCCTTCCCTCTTACTTCAGACGGGGGAAAACGTTCGTCCATCTCACTGGGGGTCACAATTCTCATTTTCAAAATCACAAGACGTGGCATTCTCCACGCTAAATTAACTACCGGGTTAATTAACGGCCTACACTTATTAACCGGTTCACTAACTTCTGTGGTACGGTTTCCTGACAAATAACAAACATTTGCGAGATTGTTAATCCTATTCCCTGCCTTCAATTTATTTTCATTTAACTTATTTCTGAGTTGACCTCTCAGTCTTTAAAACTCAAATTCTAATTTCCTAGCTAGTCTACGTTCTTCAAATTCTTGGTTTTTCTTCCAAAATACCCTCCAACAAATATTTAACTGACTCTTCGTCATAGTATTTACTTTGACAGATTCTCTTCTTAAATTCTATCTTGGGTAAAGTAATATCAATTTCTACCCTTAATTCCTTCGCAACCTCTAACAATACGTCTTTTCTTTCTCTTAACAGAAACGTCATGATGCACTAATACACACAAAATCAAATCTCAATTGTCTCTAAAACAATTCAAATATCCAACATAAATCAACACTACACTATACACTATACTTAGTTGTACTACACAAACTTATACAACTACCAAACGTAACTAACCGTACACTAAACCTAGACTTTAATTATACTTCACAAAATTATACTCATAACTAGCATAACTAACAGTACCCTAGACTGAGACTTAATTATATTTCACAAAATAATAAAAATACTCAGAGTAACGTGACAATACACTACGCAAAACTGTGCTAACGAAGCAAATATACTACTGTATACTACGACCTAACTCAATAAACAAACACACATACAAACATAGCACATCAATACACTTCAAACAAACTTAATAATTTCTGTAGTCTCTCAGTCTAGACTTTTAACTTTATCTAGCATTAATTTCCTTACAAAATTTTACATAAACTAGAAATAATGTATTGCTGCCCCAATACGATACTCAAAGAAAAAGACTGACCTTAACATTGCAGGTGGAGACACTGGAAACATCTTCCTCATCCTTCTCCGGGAAAAAACGGAAGGCAGGCACTTCGCGGGCACTCTTCACAAGCAGGAAAACACAGGAACACCTCTCATAACTGGCACATACAGGCGGGCACACTTCATCACTAGCAGGAACGGGAGACACTTGCATCCAGCACTTCTCACAGCTGGGGACACATCTCATAGCAACCAAATCGAAAAAACATGCGGGCACACTTCATCACTAGCAGGAACGGGAGACACTTGTATCCAGTACTTCTCACAGCTGGGAAATCCAGGAATTAGGCGTCATTAAACTCGCTTCATCACAATCGCACACGGCTGGCATTTTTTTTTTCTTCACTTAAAACAAAGGATTCGGGCATCTATTTACTTAAATGCCGGATCAACACCGCTGCCACCAATTTCATATATATATATTAGCTGTAACGTCGTGAGTAGCTATCCATCAATAAAAAAAATCTTTACAGCTTAATATAGAAATAAAAAAAATATTGTTTATTTGATAAACAATTCTTAATGAAGTAATTTTGCCAAGCCAGTGTGGTCAGTTCGTATTCCCATACTCAACGCCACCGGCGTTCATCGTCTTTTTCACTCCAATTTCCGGACTCAGCCCTTTTTCTCCATTCAAGGCGGGCTTCGCTCTCTCTCTCTCCCGGACTCTCTTGTCCTTTCTTTCTCTGCCTTCTCCTTGGACTTTCTTGTCCTCCTTTTTTTTCTCTCTGGTCTCTTTTTTACTCCGCGTTTTTCCGTCCTCAAAAACAACCCTTTTTAAACACCAGGGGTGTGTTCACAACACGCCCCTCGCTCCTTCTTATTCGCAGGACCAAAGTCTCTCTTGACCTCCCTCGTCCTATTGGCGCATAACACGCCAAAACACACCCGAGCCGTCTGGCCCAAGGCGCCATAGTTCCTTGTCCACATCTGGACACACTTGTCCAACACGCCACCTGCTTCTAGTATCCCTTTCATACAACACTAGAAAAAGACAACATGATTATTTTTAAGATAGGCTTCGCCTATTGTCAATGGGGCGCCGAACTCTTAAGTCCATTATGGCGACCCGTCAGTCTCTCTTCACTCCCTGAGTTCAGACAATAAACAATGGCCCCATGGCCACGTGCACCGGTCATTCCACAGCTGGAATTTACTCCCATCGAAGATGTCACACCCCTTTTGTATACATTAAGCTATTTTTCGAAAAACTTATGTACCACTTCGACTAAAAAAATATGTTCACTATATACACAGGTATCCTGTATAGAAATGTAAAAAGTTTTGAACCATATAGTGCAATAGTTTTTTTTTAATGTACCTAAAATTTCCCCCATTTAAAAAACTCAGAAAAATGTGATCTCAAAATCAACTGTAATGGTTTTTATATATGTGTATTTACATTTAAAGATTATATTTACACGTTTGACATTTTAATATATAGTAACATTAATATTAAATTCCTGATGTTCAAATTAATTATTAAAATTAGGAACGCATACATGTACTGCCTAAGGAAAGATAAAAATTTAAAAGTTAAATTTTCTAGGAATAATATTAATTAATTGTTTACCACACTATTTGTTGACAATCAGCGCATTTCGTTTCCAGCTAGATTAGAGGCTCACAAACATTTTTGTCTCATGGATTCCTTGCCGTGGTTTTTGGTTAAGTTACCTAATATTGAATTTTTGCAAATTTATCAAATTAAACTACTTTTTGACAGCTGGTATAGAACAAGTTTAAAAGATTTAAATTTCTAATTGTAATGGAGTATAGTGTTTTAAATCTAAAACACACAGGATGATTAATTAAACAAAAATTTAATTAATACTTAAAATAGGTGAGCAGCAAACAAATGTTTTTAATAGGAGGGATAAATCTGGTGTTTTGGTAACAATTTGTCAACAATCTTGCCAGGTTTAACCTAAACCTCCTTAGTTAGTAGTATTTAGTCTTCTTTTTTCTTTTAGATTGGCAACCGCGTTGAAACTCCTTCTCATTAGAAAAAGCAATTAAAAGCTTTTCCAAGGTATTCCATAATTCGGAATAAATAACCAGTATAACGCTGAAATGAGGGTCCTTGTTTTAACAAAACTTATAGAGTCAACTTGTAATTACAAATTAAACTCATTAAATTTAGGGAATAAAACTTAGGGAAAGGGAGTCTCAATATGTTACTACACAGTACCCTAAAAATTTCATTTTTACCGAAAATTATGTTTTTGCATGGTTTGGTGGCCCATATCATTGAGATACTTGCCACGAAATTTTAGATCTGTTAGCAAATTAGTTTTTAAGATATTTGAAGTTTTATGAGCTATGGTTTTGGTTTCGGTTTCCTTTTAAAGCATTTTTTCACACTTAAGTTAAATTAATTAAAAATATTTTTGAGCTTTTAGTTTGAAATGGTTATTAATTCCAATTTTCATTACTAAAATCATTTCTGCTTGATTATGTTTTGAGTTATCATAATTAATTAATAAAGATTAATTTCATGGCCAATTTTTGCTTTAAAAATGGTTTATATAACTCAAAAGCTTTATCATTAATTTTTCCTGTAGAGAAAAAGCCATGGAAAATGCGTTCTGGGTTTCTGTGAGAAACAATACTTCAAAGAGATGGAATGCTACTGAAAATGATGTATCTAAAAATCAGTCCTCAGCTGATTATGCAATTAGACTTCCGAATACAAGTATTCTGAATTTAAATGCTGCAGATATAACTGAATATTTCCTTGATGTATATACCAAACTACATTATACTAAACATACACAGTCCAGTCACATTAATGTGACCACCACGTACTTTCCACGTCAGAGTTAAATAACCAATCACAGAAGGCAGGTGGCAACACAGTGCTGTTGAGCATATATAAAGGGTGTCTCAGGGCTTCGGAAAACATTTCGATCATTGGCGTAATGCAGAAACGAAGCGATTTATCCGACGTCCAAAAGGGCAGGATCATGGGCTTTCGGGCCAAGGGTGGAAGCATTTCCGAAACGGCTGAGTTTGTGAACTGTTCGCATGCCGCCGTGGTAAAAGTGTACCGTGCATGGCAAAATGGGACTGTTCAAAATCAGGGACGGGGCAAATGTGGTGCACCACGGGCCATAGATGACAGAGGTGAACGACGGTTGCGGAGATGCGTTCGGGCAGATAGACGGGCTATCTCGTTGAGCAACTGACCACCAAAATGAACCAAGGGGCTACCAAAAGTGTCTCCCAAACTACAACTCAGCAAACATTGCTGCGTCTGGGCCTCCGAAGCAGACGCCTGGTTCGTGCATCTATGCTGACTACTGTTCATCGACGACGAAGGCTAGAATTTGCACGCCAGTACAGCAGCTGGACGTCCACTGAGTGGCGACAGGTAGCGTTTTCAGATGAATCGCGTTTTATGCTCCATCGGACAGATGGACGTTGGTGTATAAGGCGTGAAACCTCTGAAAGGAACCACCCTGCAACCATTGCCGGAACGGTCCAAGCTGGAGGCGGGAGCATTATGGTCTGGGGAATGTTTTCCTGGCATTCTCTGGGTTCACTGATCATTGTGGAAGGCACGATGGATCAATACAAGTACGCATCTGTCCTTGCGGACCATGTCCACCCCTACATGCGCATTGTTTTTCCTCAGGATGATGGCATCTTCCAGCAGGACAATGCGAGGTGCCATACAGCTGCCAGTGTACGTGCGTGGTTCGAAGAGCACCAGGATGAGTTTCCCGTCCTCCCCTGGCCAGCAAACTCACCTGACTTAAACCTAATCGAACATCTGTGAGACCATCTCGATCGAGTTGTTCGCGCCATGGATCCTCAACCGCGTAATCTAGCGCAGCTGGCCACGGCATTAGAGTCGGCATGGCTCAACATCCCAGAGAACACCTTCAGGGACCTAAGTGACTCTCTTCCTGCACGTCTCGCAGCAGTCCGCTCTGCGAAAGGTGGTTATTCTGGCTTTTGACAGATGGTCACATTAATGTGACTGGACTGTGTATTATAGTACTATATTTTAGTATTTTAAAGTCGTACGACAAGAGCTAAAACTTCCTAAACTGCCCAATTTAAAACTGAAAAAACTTAAATTTGATGAGCAAACCTGACTAGTTTTAGCTTAAGTTAGTATCATTATTATTTTGTACATAAATGCTTCGTGTTTCAAAACTTTTGTGAAAAATTAGGTTAAGATAAAGCTGAATAAACTGACGTCTTAACAAATGCTATCAATATTATGGAAAAACATATTTTGAATTAATATAATTTTCAGTCATATTTAATAAAAATAGTGTTTTAATGTAGAACATACATTGTAAAATAACGTATTAAAAAATTAGTTTTACGGGCATTATAAGTTTTTGTTTTATGACTTTACAAACTTTAAATGCATTTTTCTCAGACTTTTAATTTTGAAGATATAAGTGTTTTCTAATCCCTAAGGCTTTTTTCCTGTTCAAGATAGAGCCTTGAATTTTTTTGTATATACTCCCAAATGTATGTTCTATAAAAATTAGTACGGATTTAGGGCTGAGAACTCTAGTTATTTTTCTAAAAAATGCTAAAGTTGATATTTTAAAAATTTTCGTGTTTTTTCCAGGTTTTTCTAGAAAAATAATTATTAAAAATCAACAAGGGAATAGATTTTCAAATCCATACTAAATATTGTTTGTAATTATCTAAGAATCATAAATAACTTAAAATTACTAAAAAATTTTAAAAATTGAATATTTTATAAAAAATTTTGAAAAAACTTCAAAAATTCCTAATTTTTTAAAATTGTAAAATAATGGCTGGTCAAACTGACTTTTTGCTTACAGAATCAGCTTACTAATATAATCTAAATATAAAACATCAATTATTTTTACTGTAACTGTCTCCAAAAAAAATTTTTGAAAAAGGGTACCATGTAGCTTTAAATAAGTAAAATCTGATCCACTTGATTAAATTTTCTGGTTTAATAAGAACCACTAGTGTAGATCCGTATTTACACCACATAGACCCCCAAATTATTTTGTTGCTGATGCGGATTTTTTGCAGGTCGTCATAGACCCCTGGGGGTCTATATAGACCACTTTGGGAATCATTAAGCTAGAGGAATCGAAGTCGCTATCTTGGTAAAAAAAATCTACCAGGTGAATCTGTCTTGAATTCAACAAATATTTTCGTCCGGTAAATGACATTTCTAGATGATATATCTGGCAACTGAAATCTTTCGCAATATTATTGTATTAATCTTGCTTACGCGTGCCTTTCTCAGGGATTTTTTGATGGGGTGTAGAAGTTATGAGAGGGGCGTGCCAACTCACTTTTGACCATGGTTCAAAATTACGAGGTCCGTCACCAAAAGCACTCGAGTAGTTGTATAGTGTGACGTTAATATCTACACACTCAGCGATTGTTTGACACCAACTTTTTAACCCAAGACTACCAACGCAATTTCTAAAAATAACTACTATAAGTCTTCCTTTTTTCCGTTCCTTTTATAACATCCCTATTATGTCCCCTTTGTAATTTCCTAGCAGAAAGTATTTGGGGATTCTTCCATCTTTTTTTCGAATCGTACTTGTAGAGAAGGGGCTCAAAATGGCCACCTCTCCTAGTGTTTAAATTAACTCAAAAATAATTTAAAAATCTTGGAATTAGTCGTAACAAGAGAATAGTCGAGTAAAAAAAAAGAATTTATTTATGTTTGTGTACATACATATACATGCATCAGATTTCTTATTTACAATACATGCTGGAGATTGGCATTAATCATTAAAAATACATAGTAAAATAAATGACAAAATATTTTTTTATCATCGAAGTATTACAAACAAATAGATAAGATTACAATACAGTTACGAATACTTATGACAATTCTTCTATATGTGTGTTATATCATAACATATTCTTAAAGTATTTAATGCAAGATACAAACAAATGATAAACGACGTTTCATCACTGTATTTTTTAAAAACATTAAACATTAACAGCATGAATCACGCTGAGAATATCACCCATGGAATACCCGATAAATATTAATGTTAAGAATGCCATCATCATTGTCTTTTTCCGTATTCATCTTCCATGACAGATACATGAAAATGATGCAGAATACGATGAGAGCTATAACAATCAAAACTCCGGCACCGAATCCAAAAAAGAAATTATTTGGTGCCAAAGATATTTTCCTTTGTATCATATTCCACGTGCGAGGCCTGTAAAATTAAATAAAATCGGAGTTATTTCTTAAGTAATTTGCTTTTTTTAAACAACTAAGAAAATATGTACCGCATTTTTGTCGGTACATTATACAATACCAACTCATGAAAATTACATAATTCAAGGGTAACAGGACATGTTCGAAAGAGTAAAAGGCCAAAAATAAGATTCTTTGCTTATGGAGCATATATCTTTAAAAATTTCCAATAGAGCTAAGATTTTCTTGTGATCTTAATTAAGATATTATAATCATTCGATAGGAGTACAAAAATAATTTCTTTAGTTCCAAGAAAAAATTTTCTGTTTAATTTAAGTTGGCAATAATTTTTTGATATCTCATAATACATGCTTATGTTTAAGTACCACTTTTAAAAAAAAATAGCTCTTAAATATGTAAAATATTTTTTGCACACATGTAAAATAATACATGAGCCAATTTTTTTTATTAAAATATTAAGACAGTTTCTTTGAAAAAACTATACAAAACTTTGTAATTTTGAAAATTTTTACTTTACCCCTTTTTCATACATAAAACTATTTTTTAAAAATCTATGGACTACTTCGACTTAAAAAAAACAGGTTCACTAAACACACTGGTACCCTGTTTAGACGTATAAAACATTTGGAACTTTACAGTGCAATAGCTTTTTTAAAAAATATACCTAAAAGCAAAAAAATTATGCTTTGGAGAAAAAGTGAAAAAACAAAACATTTGTAAGCGTTTGCTTACATTTTTGTGAATTACTTTTTTCATATTTTAAGGTTATTTTATCAACGAACATAGAAGTGTTACACATTTCAGAATCAGAAAATTATGTACTATGTTAAGAACGATGTCGGATGTTTCACTGTATTTTTAATATTAAGAAAACAATTTTATACTAAAACTAATGAATTTTAAGGAAATTCTATAATTTAAGGCATACAAGAGTAATATTAAACACATTAATTTATAATCAGAACACAGGTACACGGGACAACTCCACTGAGGGTGAAAGAGGATAACGAAGATGTTTCTAGTGAACAGGGCAATAGGGGTTAAAGGTTGTACTTCTTGGATGAAACATCCAAAACTCTATTGCTCTCGGCGAGTTTGGATTTAATAATACCAGTTCAAGATTTATGGCCACCATAAAATGTGTTAAAGAAAGAATAACTTGAAATTTTTTCAGAAATTTTTTTTAAAAAAAAGGGGAGAGCACAAATTAAATCCCAGAAAAAAAGTTCGTTGTATAGAAAATGTACTTCGGTATAGAGAGGTTATTTTACGAAGAAAATCGTGAAATGTTCCAGGTTCCAGGAAAAAGTTCACTATATAAACGTTCGACTGTAGTTTAATATTTTGAAATCTATGTAAATTTAAATGTCATGGTTCTCTCTACCTTTTTAGGATTTTTTTTTTTTGTAGCGGTAAAATTTTCAACATTAAATATCTGCTAATTGTTAGTTTATTTGATGTTTCCTGATGTGTCTGAATTATTCCTATATATTTACAATGACTTACTTTTACACTTTATTAAATAAATGCAATTAAAAGTTTTGTAAAAATTAAATTTAGAATCATTATCAAACTCTTCGTTTCACATAATGCATGTTTTACATCTGCTATCATTACAATTCTTAAATCTTAATTTAAGACTTTTCATTTTGAGGGCTATTTAAATTAATATACCCATTGCTTTGTTTAATATTTTTATAACAGATGTATAAATGTGTTACTGTAGTATACATCTCGACTATTAATATAATTTTTATGCCAAAAATTCAAATCTTGTAACTTTCTATACGACCTACATTAGATAAAAAAAATTTCTGAAATCCTCTATATATTCAGAAAATGAAAAGAAATATACACTGCTGTTTGTAAAAAAATGTAATACCATGAAGGAATCATCAGAATTAAATGAACTTTGCAGCAAATATCAATTATAGGATGGTGCGTAAAATAGTAGTTTCAGAGCCACCACGCACCCGTGGCGCCCTCTGAACTGATGCTGAAAGCGTATAAATAGAGGGCTGTAGCGGGACATTGAAAACAGTTAAGGATTATTTGTTAGTGGCTAACGTTTATTGAGACCTAAGTATACATCCTCGAAGAAATAAGGAGAAATTCCAACAACTTACGGAGTTTGAACGAGGGGAGGATTATCGGCCTTCGAGAAGGAGGATTTTCCTATCACGCAATAAGAGCTCGTGTGCAGCGGAACAGGTCCACAGTGATGCGAGTTTGGAAGCAGTGGACCAACGAGCAAGAAACAACTTGAAATACTGTCAATGGATGACGGAAGGTGACGTCAGCACGCGACCATCGACACCTGCTCCGCATGGTGGTGAATGACCATACAGCTTTCTCCAGGCAGTTGGCAGCTCATTGGTCTACTGCTACAGGCGTACTAATGTCGGCTTCATCACTTCGTCGACATCTGCTGCACCGTGGATTGCGTACAAGGCTGCCTTTATACAGCATTCCCCTCACGGCAAACCATCGATGGCTGCGTCTGCAATGGACTCATGAGCACAGAGCCTGGCAAGCTGATTGGCACCATGTTGTGTTTTCAGATGAATCACACTTAAATTTGTGGGATGGCCACATTCGTGTTAGACGCTATGACGGTGAATGCTGCCTTCCAGAATGCTGTATCGAACGACATAGTGGCCTAACACCCGGAGTTATGGTTTGGGATGTGATTTAGTATCATGGACGATCCAATTTGCTACGCATTGAGGGTAATCTCAATAGCAACAGGTACATCCGTGAAATGCTTCAGCCCGGAGTTGTTTCCTTCTTTTAAGGCATCACTGGAACTATCTTTCCGCAGGATGATGCACGCTCACATGTTGCAAAGACTGTTCGAGACTTCTGTTCAGCCCAATACATGCAACTTCTCCCTTGGACTGCTTATTCACCGGATATGTCACCTATGGAGCACGTGTGGGATTTGGTAGGTCGGCATCTCGCTCGTGATCCATGTCCTGCAGTTTCATAAGACGAACTTTTGCTGCGAATACAAGCTTTTCCACAAGCAGACATTCAAAATCTGTTTGACTGCATGCCACATCGTATAGCAGCACTTATTGCAGCGCGTGGTGACTACACCAAATCCTGATTTCGGACACTTAATACTGCTTTTTTCTTTGAAAATTTCGACATTTATTTGTACTAATACAAGTCGTTTGTGCATTAAATTTCATTAAATTCTGATGATTCCTTCATGGTGTTGTGTGTGTGTGTATTTTTTACACAAACAGCAGATTATTTACCATTTAAAAATATAATTCCATCCTTTCTCTATACTTAAGCAACTACTCTCGAATCATTAACAACATTAATCATAAAAAAAATATTTAAAATTTCACCCCAGTTACAGAGGCAAATAAAAGGAAATATTGAAAACTTAAGACTGTTTAACTGTGTGATCTTAGAGAGAGAGAGAGAGAGCCCTATGCTTAAGAGTTTGCTAATGCATGACAGAGGCTATATTATTTTGTCCCGCTGTTTACTTGCTTATTGTTTACTTTAAGTTACAAATGAAGTAATTCAGTACTTTATTGAGTATAAATAACATAAAAGGATATTTAAATACATATAAAACAATACATACGTCAATTGCATTCTAAAGGTTAGACATTCTAAAGGTTCAACACTAAAAGGTACTCAAAGGATTTCAAAGGTATAAATACAGTTGAACTTCCATATAACGAACCTCCACTTTTATGAATTTCTCTATTTTGCGAATTTTTTCCTGGAACAAAGAACATTTACTATTTTCTTCGTTAAGTAACCTCCAAATAGTGAAGTGTATTTTCTATTCAATGAACTTTTCTCTTTTAGGATTTCGATTTTTTTTCCTCCCTATTTTTAAAAATATTTCAGGTCATTTTTAAATTATTCTGTCTCTTAGCACATTTTTTGGTGATCAATGGATTTGCAGGGTGCCTAACTCTCCTAGAGTAATAAAAATGCAGCAATTTTCAGACAAAAAAACTTAAATAAAATTAACAGACTTTATCATTAATTAAATTTAGGGACACGTATGGTAGTGCATGCTTGAAATAAACATACCACTCAACAAGTCTAGGGCCTGACGTATAAATGGCGGTACTTTCTAATTTTTCTCAGCACAACCTAGTAGTACTAACTTTCAAACGACGTGTGTCAAAATTTCATGTTAACTGTTTACTTTAAAAGCACAGTGGTTTTAGTGAATTAACTTTTGTTTGTTTAGAAACAAAAAAAAAAGCTGAAAAAAAATTTCATGTGATAATTAAGCTTTGCTTTCTGATTGGACTAAACACTGTACAAGGAAAACAATGACTGGATAAGTGTTATGCAGACTGTTCCTTCACCAACAGCGGTTAAGAGGTGGTAAGCTGACTTAAAACGTGGTCGCACAGACACAAACGACTCTGAAAACTCTCAGGTCACCCAAATTCTGTAGTTGTTCCAGAAAAAATTTAAAAAAAGCCTATAAACTTGCTATAGCCAATCGAAAATTGAAGTTGTGGGAGATATCAGAGTATTTGAAGATATCAAAAGGCAGTGTATTCACTGTTTTACATGATCATTTGTCTATACGAATGCTGTGTTCAAAATGGGGGCCACTTTTGCTCAGTGTCGATCAAAAACAACAACACATCCACGAATCACAGCACTGTTTGGACCTGTTTAAGCAAAAAACAGGCTTTTTTACGCAGATATGAGACAATAGATGAAATATGGATCCATTACTAATACACTAGAATCAAAAAGATTGTCAACTGAGGGAACAACAGCTGGTAAAGCTGTCCAAAGTAACCAAAAACTTAAGGTATCGTTATGTTCGGAAGCATGGTTTTAAAAAAGCGTATAAATGGATAATTTTCATGAGATTTAATGTCACTCAGATTAGAATACATGCATAAAGTTGTTTTAAGGGCATTTTGACAAAAAAAAATTATTTCAATGTAATATTTTGGCAAAAAATTAACTTAGAATAATCTTTTTTCCAAATGTTCTCCTTTTGTGAAAAATGGTTCTATTATAATAATATTTTGCCTGTATATAGCTCAGACCTTTCTACAGAGGCTCAACTAGAATTTTTGAAAAGTTCACATTATTTTCAGAGTTACCACCTATTCAAATAATTATTGGGGTTTTTTTTCTTAAAATTGCTCCCCTCTGTTATCGTAAAATATGAATAAACCCACTGCTAAGTTATATATTTCAAGAATTCTAGTTGAGCCTCTGTAGAGAGGTCTGAGCTATATACAGGCAAAGTATTATTATAATTGAAGCATTTTTCACAAAATGAGAACATTTGGAAAAAAGATTATTCTAAGTTAATTTTTTGCCAAAATATTATATTTAAATGAATTTTTTTTTTCAAAATGTCCTTAAAACAATTTTATGCATGTATTCTAATCTAAGTGACACTAAATATCATGAAAATTATCCATTTATGCGCTTTTACAAAATCACGGTTCCGAACGTAGTCGGATACCTTAAAAGTATGCTCCAAAAAAAGATGTTTGGCTCAAATGAAGAAGTGATTGTTAAAGTTGAAGCCTATTTTGAGAGGAGAAACAAATCGTTCTACGAAAAAGGTATTAAAAAATCAAAAGATCGCAGGGCTGAATGTATCATTTTTGTGAAGGGGAGTATCTTGATAAATAAAGTCCAATCTTGCCTATAAAAGTTGCTGCTTTATTAGTTAGACCGGGGACTTATTGAGGAATGTGTTACTGATTAAAAAATGTTTATTTAAAATTACCTGTAGGCTTAAAATTTGAAAATTTCATTACAAAATTCATTAATTTTAATATAAGAGTAATTTTTTTAAAGTTAAAAATGCAGTGTATTCCTTGCGATGTTTTTTTTTCCTTTCCTTTCTGGTGGGTTAGATATTTAAAATTAATAGATATTAATTTACAAAAAAAAAGTACGAATAATTTCTTTTTTTAAAAAAAAAATAATATATGTGTTTATGAATTTAAAATTTGTCTTATGTGGTTTCTAAAATATATATAACGAAGAATCTCTATATAAGGAATTTTCCACATAACGAATTTCTTTTTGGAACGTAGCGACTTTGTCAAATAGAGGTTCGACTGTATATCACTGAGACTTGCTTTCGTATATGCTTCTAATGCTAGGAGTTATAAACTAATCAGATAAAATTAATTATTTAATGTTTTGTTTATTTCTCCAATATATATATATATATATATATATGTGTGTGTGTGTGTGTGTTTGTTTGTTTGTGTGTGTGTGTCATTTGAATCTAAATATCACTTAGTTTTACATATCTTAGGCAAACTTCTTAGATCCTTGAAATTAAAAGACGTTCTACGTAAAATGAAACTTTCATTTTCCCACATTAAATGCTTATTTGCTATTTTAGAACTGAATAAATGAGAAATATATTTTATAAAACTAAATATAAGTTGATTCAATGAAATAAATGAAAAGGTTAGGAAAATTCAATTACAGTCGGACCTCTATATTGCGAATTTTTCTATGTAGCGAACTTTTTCCGGGAACCTTGAACACTTCACGATTTTCTTCGTAAAACAACCTCTCTATAGCGAAAGGCATTTTCGATATTAAGAACTTTTTTTTTGTGATTCAATTTTTTTTCTCCCTATTTTTGAAGTATTTCTGAACATTTCAAGTTATTCTCTCTTTAACACGTTTTATGGTGGTCATAAATCTTGAACTGGTTTTATTAGATCCTAACTTGTCGAGAGCAATAGAGTTCTGGACGTTTCATTCAAGAAAGGCAACCTTTAACCCCCATTGTCCAGTTCACTAGAATAATCTTCGATATCCCCTTTCACACTCAGAGGAATTGTCCCCGTGTTCTGGTTATAAAATAATGTATATTATTGCTTTTCTGCTGTAAATTATAAAATGTTCTTAAAATTCATTAATTTTAATATGAAATTATTTTCTTAATATTGAAAATACAGTGAATTCTTCGACATTCTTTTTTCTTGCTTTCCTTGCAGCTTTTCTTTCTTTCTTGATAGGTAACATATATAAAATAAACATATATTAATTTACTAAAATGTGTGAATAATTACCTTTTTTAATATGTAGTGTTTATGAACTTCAAATTTGTTGTATGTGGTTTATGAAGTACATTAAAAGGTGAACTTCTATATTACGAATTTTCCATATTACGAACTTTTTTCTGGGATTGAGCAACTTCGTGACATAGAAGTCCGACTGTACTTACATATCTTTGTGGTAGGAAATTATATAATACAATAGGGGGGGAAACAAAATTCCAATTTGAAAAAGTGTTTCAAGTGTATAACATTTTGTTTTTTAACATTACACAGGAATCTTATTTTAAAAAAATATAAATATTATGCAAATTTTTTATTAGTCTTTTACAAAATTCAATAACAAAACTGTAAATTAGCTACAATTATTTTAGGTCAAATAAGAAACCTACTTCTGAATCGTAGAATGTAACAAAAACGATCATTCATTAAAAAAATAATTAAAGTATAATAAGAATTACGAAACTATGAATCTAGATATATATTATAAATACGAAAGCTTGTAAGGATGTTTGGGAGTCTTTCACGCAAAAACAACTGAATGGATTTTAATGAAACTTTACAGTAATATAGCTTATACATCAGAATAACACATAGGCTATAATTTATAAAGATTTGTGAAAAGTGTCCAAAATATAATGATGTTTGTCAAGTAAGTAGGAAAAAATCCTGCCATCTGCAAACAATTCTGGCTTGACCTGAAAAAAAGCCCATGTCAGCATATATCTATCTATCTTTTATTTGTGAAAGAACCCTTTTTGTTTTGGCTAAGCAAGGCGCTCGCTCCTAATTAATCCCTGTAAACAGCATAATCCCTAATTTATTTTTCAGAATAAAACTAAGTTTTGAAGGGAGAGATTCTTATAAATCTCTCTTTATTTGAATGTTTTTAATGATTTTATTATGCACATCTGGTAGTAGGAAATTGATCTTTTTTCAAAATAAATACTTTTATTGCTTCTGGTACTTACAGTAGATAAACTTTGTCTTTTTCACACTACATCATTTGAGCATATTTCCATAGTTTGTTTGTGGTTAGTAGTTAATTATAACGCTATAATTTTAATTGAATAGGCGGATATTGCATTTTTAAGTATAAAAACAATTATAGCTACTGTACTGTATTTTTTGGAGTGAGTGAATATTAACGTCGCACTGTTCAGCTACACGAGGGCTTTTGGCATCGGACCACGTAATTTTGAACCATGGTTAAGTGACGTGGATGACACCTGAGCTGGCACCCCTTTCTCCTAACTACCACACCACGCCAACTTAGAAGCATTATTCTACCAATACTTAGCAGGAATATTCTTTGAAATCCACTCTTCCAAGATATATGGCAGCACGGGTCTTATGATGAGTATTTTAGCGGGGAAGGCGAACAGTTTTGCAGCAGATATGAGTTTTCAGCTGTCGGCGTTTCCAGCGGATTGCAAAGATTATTATTTTTGTCCCGAAAAAATAATTTATGTCAAAATTTAAGTGTCTTATGTTTTTGTATGTTAATGAAGACTTTAGAAAACGATTTGACTATTTATTTTAAGTGAACGGTGTATATAATTAATTTTACAGTGGAATATCTTTAATTAATTTATTATCTCTAACGGATTAAATTCCCCAAAGTGGAGTATTTTGTTTATGTATATTCCTTAATTTTCAATGTAGTGATCCAAAAAAAAATATTGCATGAAAAAAACTGTAGTAAATTATAATGCGGTAGTTAAAGCATTAACGTGCATTGCTTCCCTACACGGCGGGTCTTACAAAGCTCTAATAAAGCTCGAGCTATGAAAGTAGCTAGACATTTGCCAATTTGACTGTCGTTATCATTTCGCTGTGTTTTTCATTGAATCCATTATAGCCAATATAATTTAAGAAACGGCGTTGCTTGCGAATATTGCAATTTTAACATAAAATAAATACAACAGAAAGTAATATTAATGTATTACACTTTCAGATATAAATTATTTACTCTATTTTAAGCGTTCATTACGCAACACTTTTATCAATGTGTTACTTTTGCAGAGCATAGATCAGCTTAGGGAGTTATTTTCAAAAATCGACCCTCAAGAGTGTTACGGGGAATTATAAACAACAAAAAAAATCCTTTTTATCAGCTATTAAATCTACATACTTAAAATTTAACAAAGGTGTTTTTTGTTGTTGTTGTTGTTTATCTGAGATATGCAAAAAGCTTTTTTTGTTTAATTTGCAATTCACATAAAATTAACTCATTAAAAACTTCTTTATCCTTCAATCTGTGTTGTTTAATTTTTCAGTTCACCCGTGCGAAGAATGGGTATACCAGCTAGTATTAAGGAATAATACATGAAAAGAATTTTATAAGTATATTACTTAGTTTTCGTTGCATTTTGTTAATAATTATATATATTGCGCTACATAAAATATTTCATTTTGGTCCAGACCTATTTATATATATAAGAAGCTTCTAGGGCAAACGTTTTTATGAATGGAACAACAAAATTAATTATAGGACTAAATGTAGATGAAAAAAAGTATGTTTGAAAATTTTTTATCATTAATTTGATAAATGAAACTCTAAATTCATACTTTCCCACCCTAATTTTTCACAAATTGAAGTAAAAAATAAGCATATATTAATAATTGTATAAACATTTATTAGAACGAGTAGTTTTTTTTTTTTTTTTTTTTTTTTTTTTTTTTGCCTAAGCAAAAGTGTTTGTATTGATTTCTACATATAAAATCTCATCTATTTTTTGAAAACGTAAAACATTTAAATTTCTTAAGTTAAGCACATGTAAAGAAAGGAAAAGAGCCTTTAAGGTATCCAACTAAGTTGCGACAACCCTTTTTTTTTTAATAAAAAATGGAGGTAGGGGGATCTTTTGTGGTTTTTAGATTTTTGTAGTACATTTTAAGAAAAATATATATATATGCTAAAATTAAGAAGAGAAAAAGAAATTATTGCTACTAAAATGGGAAAAAAATTGGTAAAAATTTATTAAAAAACTACATAAATGGGGTCCATTTTGTACAAAAAGTTTATAAATAAGTTTTCCGTTTTGATGTGTTTCTTTTGTTATTCATTTTTGAAATGAACTCCGGAATAAGAGATATTTTAATTTTTACAAAAACTAGAACACTTTATCTTAGATATTATATAAAATTGCTTAAAAAAACAGTGGTTGATAAATCTGAAGGTTAAAACACTTCTACTATTATATAGAACATACTCAAAAAATTTCAGCTAATTATTTTCAAAACATTTGACTAATCGCTGTCCCCATTTGAGCATTTAAAAAAGAACACGTTTCGAGTAAAATGCATTTATGATAACTTGCTTAAAATAATGGCATCTGTTTTTACCGAAACACTTGTAGTTTTTGTTCTAGTGAATGAAAAATAATAAATTTTTATAAAGCTAATTAGATGGCCTATAAAATAAAACCTTAAAAACATCGTCAATCTTTGGCAAAAATCACAATTTTAGGGTAGTCGGATACATTAACCCTTTATCAACCGCATTATGATTTACTGCAGTTTTTCCCATTGAATATTTTTTTGAATCACTACATTGAAAATCAAGGGATATACATAAACAAAATACTCCACTTTGAGAAATTTAATCCGTTAGAGATAATTAATTAATTAAAGATATTCAACTGTAAAATTAATTACATACAGTGTTTACTTAAAATAAACTGTCAAATCGTTTTCTAGGGTCTTCATTAACATACAACAACAACAACAACAAAAAAAACACCTTTTGGCAGTAACAATTTTTTCGGAACAAAAATGACAATCTTCGCAATCCGTCGAAAACCCAACTTCTGCTATAAAACTATTCACCTTTCCAGCTAAGTTACTCATCATAGAACTCGTGCGGCCGTATATCATGGAAGAGTGGATTTAAAAGAATATTTCTGCCAGGTATCGTCAGAGTATTCGTAAAAATGGTTATTCTATGTAGTTTTAAAAAGTGAGTGATACTTATAAGTACCGTCGGTAAATAAAGGGTTAAATAGCTTTTTCCAAACATGGGAATTGAAAATTTTCTCTCTATTGTCTTAAATTCTTCAATGGGCCTAATAGAACACACATAATACGCTATTGTATTGTAGATTGAAACTTAATGCAGTTGTTAGTTGATGGCAAAGATAGTACCTTGAGATTATAACATTTCCTCACTCGACTATATTATAGCAAAGTAATCAGGCTTAGATCATTTTAAGTCAAATTACCTAAGCTTTTATGAATTTCCTACCTGATGTAAAATCTTAAGATGTATATAAAATGATCACAGTTAGCAAATACGATCACAAATATTTATTATTTTAAAAAAGAAGGCAGATTAGGCTTTTTTTAAACAAAATCGTAATTATATATACAATGCATTAAAATATACCTTTTTGGTCTATGCAGATAAGTATTCTGCTCTACTTCAGGATTCTCTATGTCATCTTGTATAAACTCCTCAACCATAGGAATATGAATGGATTGTAGAACGGCCATTGTCACTTTTTAAGCCAACAATCTTAAGACACAAATAGATATATGAATAGACAAAAATCAAAGCTCAAATGGTAAAAGTTATTTAAATATGTTAAATTCATGAAAATAGTTATAAAAATTATATATATATATATATATATATATATATAATATATTTTGATTTCCATAAAAATAAAACATATACATAAAAAATGCATAACTTATACTGATGAAATTCAAACAAAAATTTAAGTGGATATGGTAAGATTAATAATTTTTTTTTGTGATGGTTTTCGCAAATTTTTTTGTTTGTCTCCTTTGTATATGTATAATATAAAACAGTTTTTGTGCTCAAAATACCACAGCACGCTAATCATTTAATTTTTTAAAGAAAGATTTAAAAATGTATATGAAGTGTTGTTATATATATAAATATAAAATGCTGCAGTAATTGTTTTACACGCCTAAAATTTGATTTACAAATACGTTGAACTATGCTTGACAAAAGTTGGAATGGTTTTTGTGATAAAATGATTGATATTTGTGAAAGACCTTTTTTTAAAAAAATCTTTATTGATAATTCTTTAAAATCACATGCAAATTCTGTACTCAAAAAAATAAATATTGCTTTGATTCAAAAATGCATGCAAAATTTTGTTACATGTATTAATAGGAATAGTTAAAAAAAAATATCAAAGCATTTGGCACCTTAGAAATAATAGCTTTAGCATTCGAACTGAAGATAAACTAATTTTTTTTTCTGAGATAAATCACTTTTTATTTACCTCTCGGATGTAAATAAAAGCGAACATAAAAATTTTCATAACTCAAGCTTTTTAAACACAAGACTATCAAATTTTGAGAGATTATAAAAATATATATAAAGAACTATTTAGGCAAAGTAAATTTTACTTGATTTTTTTACCAACTTTGGTCAAATAAATTGTACTGTGTTCCTTTAAGTAAGTAAAAATTTGAAAATATTTCTTGAAGCAAATTCGTATGTTTAAATAAATACATATCTTGGAAATTATTTTGAATTAAAAATAGAAATTGGTATTTAATCTATGAAAGATATGATATATATATATATAAGTTCTCCTTATTGAAAAATAATCTTGATGCAGAATAATACTTTTTTTCCCTTAGAATTTAATTTTAAGAAACAGAATCCAAACAAGGATTAACTATTGGGCAGAAAAATGCACTACATAAATTCTAACGGCTGCAACACTGCCCTCTCACTGACCATACGGTATTATTAAAACTCAGAAATAATAAATACTTATAAGCTGTGTTTTTACTATAAAGCTTTAATATAAAAACCCATACAAATTGTTCGTGAAATATGAAAAAAAACATACAGCATATATATTATATATTTGAAAAATAATTTTTTTTATTCATTTTATGGTAAATAAGTTGCATTTTAAAATATATGCTGCTTTTTTATGCAATAATACTCTGTATTATACAATATGGACTGTTTCTAGTATGTACACAAAGATTTACTTGGCCTAATCCTTTGTCATGTACAAACTTATCCGAGTTTCGATAAAATTCTCAAATTTCGCATAGACAACTTTAAATATAAAGAAATCAAAATGCGTATCTGAGCTTCAAAAAGTAAAGAAAGTGGTATATTACCTTATATAGAAAAGAAAAGTTGTTATGGTATAACTTTCACTTGGAAGTATATTTTACTGCACGAATTTGACAACAAAACTGTTATAATCTGAGCGGAAGTGAACGGAAAATCCCTACGTCGGGGACTCGGTGGGGGAAAACTTTAAAAGTTCGGGGTAAAATCTTATTGTGTTCAACCAAGGTCATACAGAGTAGCGCCTTCAGGGTCCTTGGTCAAGGCCAGAAAGGAGAGAAGGTGAGCACTCCCCTTGACAAGGACGGAATGGCCTCTGGGCCTATAACACATAAACGGCACTGCTGCTTACTCGCAGCAACTTAACCAAATTTTTTATTTATCCAGATATTAAACTTAAAATTTATGGATTCATTTTTAACTTTAAGCACTTAACTTCTTTTTTCCTTTCCTTTAAATTCTTAAATCTCTAAAATAAAAAGGGCAATGTAATCAAACTATCATGTCGAAAATATTTCACCAGATAAGAGATCAAAGCCCCAGAAGGGCTAAATGCTCTAGATATATGTTTCCCAGCTAAACGTGCAACACCTTGAGGTGCTCTCACGTGGCGACAGCTCCCTTGACAACAGCGTTCCAAAAAGCAATGAAAGGTTTACTATTCGAATGTTAGGAATGCTTTATTTCTTTTAAGATCATTGGATTATAGGTTTTTTGAATTAAGTATCTATGTATATATTCACGAAATGTAACTCTCATTTAAAATGTTTTCTTATGAAAGATGTATTTTAATGCAAAAGGAAGATATAAATTCCTTCGCGGAGAAATACCACTCACGAAATGCTCTTAACAATAAGAAAACTTCTTTAAAAAATGAAATATGGGTTTGCAAAGAAAATATGAAGAAATAAAGCATCAAATGCATTTTAATTTTCAAAAAAATGTACTGTTTGTTAAAAACGTTTTGATAGATTTTTTTTCTCTTCTGGAATTACTTTTCTTATACTCACAGACTTAATAAATGAAATAAAAGATTGGCCTGCATAGACTATTTTTAGAAGGGAAACGGGGTTATATATTAAAAAACACGTAGACGAAAATGATGGGACGTAATCTTTATGATAAAGATTAAAAATCTGTAGTGAAGTGTGAACACCACCACTGAAAGCAAAATACTAAATATTTTAATCCAATTCATGCAAAAAATTTTAAAATTAATTTTTCTTTTAAAAATTACATACTTACAAGCAATAATAATGCATGCAGGTAAATCAAATACACTTTTTTTCGCAGTACTTGTATAATAAAAGTATTTTTTCTTAAATATAAAAAACTTTTATAAGAATTTTTATGAACATTTGAACCTCTTTACCAAATAAGCAAATTTGAAATCTTATCTAAATGTTACAAGTAGAACAACAAGTGCAAATGTAATGTCAGTTGTGATTTCAATGGAGATCACGTGATTGTATTAATCACGGGACCGTCACGAATTTAACCTATTGATAAAATATGAAATGTACTGTAAATGGAAGAAATTTCATTTATATATACTTTATCAGAAATGGATAATATATATTTAAGACAACACTTTTAAAACTACAATATTACATTCAATAAAACTGTCAGAATATGATATGGAATATTTTTAAGGTGTCTGTCACTTGAAAAATTTGTCCGTATTTCAGAAATATTTAAAATTTGGTGGAGATTGCTTTAAAAAGATTATTTGCATTTCAAAATAAATAAAAGGGAAATATTACCTTTTAAAATGAATTTTTCCAAGAAAAGTATCCTTGAAAAACTTTTGTTGGACACAATATTTTTCACAGTGGGAAATCGAAGTTCAAAACTGCCAAATGAAGGAGAGAAATTTCTCGAGCGATACTAAACCATTTCCGGTCAGAATTGGATACTTCCTAGAAGGACTATTCCAAAAATATTCCAGATGTGGGTGAGGCTTTTGAACGTTTGTCGTGAAATCGGAATTATTAATACAATAAACAGATAAAAATGCCATTGTAGAACATTTTGCATTATGCTTCAGACATACCGTTAAGACGTGCAGAATTATTTTAATATTCGTAGGTATTTGTTTTGGTTGTTTCATAGCCGTACTTGAATTTATTACATGATGTTTTGAATTCTGAAAGAAACATATAAAGAATAAATATAATCATAAAGATTGTAATCCCGATTAACTTGAGATAGGTTTGTTAAAGTAATTCTTCCTCTCTTTTTAAGTTCTTTTAATTCAAAAAGAGCGATGGCATTTAAAAGGCTGGAATCTAGAAGTGATATTGTTTCGAATTGTAAAATATTTTGTTTACATTTAAATATCTTTTCATTATTTCAAACTAATTTTTAATTGACTACTTTTATTTATATAGTAGTAATAGATATTGTTTAGGATGAAAATTTTCGTTCATACTAATATCGTCTGCTTTAATAGAATATTTCATAAAATTCTAATTTATATGATTGCTTATTTTATTTGCTATAATGTATGATCTTATGTTGTTATGTTGCTTAAGTTGGCATCTCTTGTATTTATTCTAAATACGTTATTGCAGTCGGAGAGAGAATTGTAATGCGTATAATCGAACAAAATATCTATTTAATTTTTATACAGTGGGCCACAAAAGTGTTCGTACACTTGCAGTTTCTTATAAAACTTAATGTTTTCGAGTAATAAAAATTAATATATTGTAATTGTAATTTTTTTTATGATATCTGTGCATCTTTTCCGTAATGGAATAACTTAATCAATTTTTTAAAAATAGTATAACTATTTTTTAAAAATATTAATAATTATAAAGCTACTAAAAATTACGCCACTAAAGTCTTCGTACACTTAACAAAAATCTCTACTTAGCTTTAAATATTGTATTTCTTTCTTAATTTAGTACTTAGTAGGATATCTTTTAGTGTCCATAACAACTTTTAAGCGTTTTGGTATATATTTAATCAGTTTTTTTGTAATTTCTGCATCGATTTTCCTCCATTCTTCTGTGATTATTGTTTTTACTTCCCATTTTGTGTCTATTTGCCATGTTTTCTTTTTTTACTTCAAAATCTCACCAAATATGTTCTACTAGGCTAAATAAAGTAATTGAGGGCGTGTTTTCATAATTTGGGGGCAGTTATAGTGACACCAGTGGCGTACATTGAGAGCGGTGCGCTTGGCGTCTTTACAAACTTTTTTGTCTGTTAACAAACAAAGTCGTTTCCAATATCCAAATTTTGGGTGGATAATTTGAAATTTCTCTTTAAAATATTTAAATAGAATTCATGATTCACAATATCAACAAAAAGTACCAAATTACCTAATTCTGTGGTTGATTTACACCCCCACGCAAGAACACACACTTCCACCTCCATATTTTATTGATCAACTAGATTCTTGAGGTTTAGTTTCCGAGAATTCAAAATTGACAGCAAATTGATTGGGATGGCAGATAATTCAACATCTTTGGTTCCGATGGGCCTATAATAGCTTGTAAATGAAAAAATAAGGAGTTTAATCCCATGAAATTATATGGAACAAGAAGTCTTTCACCTCCATGCTTCAGTATGGAAGTGAAGGTGTTCTGGCGTGGGGGTGTAAATTGGTTTTAGAATGAGGTAATTTGATATTTTTTTTATGGTATTGTGAATAATGAGGTCTATTTAAATATTTTAAAGAGAAATTTTAAATTATCCGCCCAAAATTTGGGATATTGGAGACGACTTCACTTTTTAACAGAATAATGGCGCTAAGCGCACTGCTCTCAATGTACGCAACTGGTGCCTCTATAGCTGTCTCCAAAATCTGAAAACACCTCTCAATTACTTTACTTAGCCCAGTAGAACATATTTGGTGAGATTTTGATGTAAAAAAAATGAAAACATGATAAATAAACACAAAATGGGAAGTAAAAACAATAATCACAGAAGAATGGAGGAAAATCGATGCAGAAATTACAAAAAACTGATTAAATCTATACCAAGACGCTTAAAAGTTGTTGTGAACACTAAAAGATATCCTACTAAGTACTAAATTAAGAAAGAAATACAAAATTTAAAGCTAAATATTGAGATTTTTGTTAAGTGTACGAAGACTTTTGTGGCGTAATTTTTAGTAGCTTTTTGATTATTAATTTAAAAAAAGTAGTTATACTTTTTTTTGAAAAATTAATTATGTCATTCCATTAAGAAAAAGATGCAGATATCATGAAAAAATTACAATATATTAATTTTTATTACTGGAAAACATTAAGTGTTATAAGAAACTGCAAGCGTACGAACACTTTTGTGGCCCACTGTATATTTTCGAGAGATTCATTCATTTAAAAATCTTTTTTGATCGTTTAAGTAATTATAAGAGGAAAAGGCGTTCATGTGGTAAATTTTGGTAATCATTATTCACAGATATTTCACTTTATTTTTCTGGATCTTGGATTATTTTCATTAAGCGAAAAGAAAAAGAACACAGCTTGTGTGAAATATAAATGAAAAGCTATCGTTCAAAATTTATCAAAAGCGACCTCAAGACAATGATTGGATAGCTACATAAGTTCCGCCTACCGTTGCAAACGTCAGACATTCGTGGTCTGTAATGAAAATGTATTATTTATAGGGTTGCCTTAATGGAAAGAATAAAGGTTAGGGTTACACCGCAATAAAAGGATGATTGTTTGGCGCAAGTAATGAATTTGCACATTTATTTCTTAACTACTTTATTATAATAAAGTCATCCGAAATTTTTAATAAAAAATTGCGAGGATGGAAAGGAATTTTCAGTTTCAACAAAACTTTTAAAAAGAATAAGGTTTCTGTTGCAAAAATCAAAAAAATTTTCCGTGCCAATTATCAGTTCCAAGTCGAATGATAATTTAGATATTTTTGCCGAATCTCTCTGAAACTGCTAAAAGTATTAGAAAATTCTGGATTATGATTGCAGTTTTAAGGAGAATGAATATAATTTATAGAATGCTTTTCTTTCTAATTATAAATTTCTTTAATCGTAATATTTTATTTAAATCACTGCAAAACAATATTTCTTCATTCTCTAATTTCCTTTAAAATCTTTATAAATTATTGTTATACAGAGTCTATTTAATATATAAATACAACATTGAGCAGCAGTCATTATCGTATGTTAATAAATCTGTTAATATATATAAACAAAGAATTCCTCAGAAATAAAGCAAATATACATTATTTTATTGATAAGAAATATTTCGTATCAGATCTTTTGTAATAAACAGTATACACATTGATAAGAAATTTCTATGTTATTCAGTTCAATGCCATTAGTGTTATTTGAACAGAAACTGTTGCGATTTATGTTGAAGGTAATGTTTTTTTTTTTTTCGTAATTTTATTATGTATTAATTTATAGTTACTCTCATTGTAATAGTAGTAGAAGTCTAAAAAATACGCTATGAAATAATTTTTTCAATTTTGTAGTTGCAAGGTAATTCTTACTTTAAAAATATTTTATGTTCTTTTCCCATTATTGCTTATTCATAGTTATGATTTTGTTAAAATAAAATATTCAAGAGCATACCGGCACTCATAAATTAAATTTTGTCAAGATGTTATAATTTCTTACAATAGACATTAAATGTTTTTAAAACGTAGATGTATTTTTAGTTTACATATTTCTTTATATATATATATATATATATATATATATATATATATATATATATATATATATATATATATATATATATATATATATATATATATATAAAAGCTAAATTATTTAATTAAAATAAACAATAATAAAATCCAGAGTGATTCAAAATCAGTTGCCATTTTGAAAAATTATTCTTTTATAAAACCTAAACTATTTTGTTTTCTTTTTATAAATTTATTTCAGTTTCTGGATAACTATTTAAAATTAAATACGGGAACATAATACCGTTATATTTACGAATGTTATTAAAATATACAAATATAAACCACATTGAGTTTTGAATTAAACATAATACTTTTGAAATTACAATTAGCAATGTTTTCTACTCCGTTATTGTAATATGGCAACACAGTAACCTGATGGTCTGGCCACGAACTCGAAACCGGCGGGAGTTGGAGTCCAAGACCCGCTGTGTAGAGGGGTTTTATGCATGCTAAATATGTTGAGGATCGAAGTCCTATTGTTCATGCGTTGTAGAGTCTGGACAGGGGGTGCCGGCTCAGGAGTCTTCCTCGTCGCTTGACCTTGCTTCAATTTACGAGGTCTCTTGTTAATAGCCTTCATGTAGCTTCATAATGCGACATTAATGAACAACTCTCACTCACAGTTATTGCAATATGTTTTTCTACTTACGCTATCATTTTTTACCACCATTTATAAAAGTTTCTTATCAAACACTTTAAGATTGTTATTTCCATTATCTAATTTCTCGAATATTCGAGGTTTGTTTATTTCAATATTAGTTGTAAGATAACCAGAGCAGAATTGTTACAGGAGGAATAAATTTTTAAATACCGCGTAACGAACATTCTACTGGATGTAGAGCAATTATTGGCGAAGAGCTCAAAAAGTTCTCAAGGATGTCAAATGATATTTCACAGTGTGATGTTGTATGAGCCTTTTAAAGATACTTCATTACTGGGTAGCGTGAAGAACACACGCAGTTTGTAGCCCCAAAGGCCTTTTATTTATGAATTAATTTTTAAAAAATTAAATCCAAGAATAATCATTCTAATTGTCTCAGCCTTTCGCTGAAGAGTTCAAAACCGGAACAATGTTCGTAGAACTTCATACGACTATCTCCCTGGTGCGGCTTGTCCCCACATTCCTTTTCACTGGTATCGTCCAAGATCACTCGAGTGGCTGCTCCGCAGACTCCGTCTCTAAGAGGTCATCCCAGTTCTTATCTCTTGGTCCATGAGATGCGGCTGTCCTCCTCAACCTCTATCATGTGTCTTCAAAGAAGAAGAGGGGGAAAAAACTGATGTGGAAGGTAATGCAGAGAAGATTGAAGAAGATCCCTCTCGAGCCGACCCTTTAAAACCCCTGGGCGGACCTTTTTCACGCCCCCAACAATCTCTGATGATGATGATTGATAATTGAATATTAACGTCGCACTGTTCAGGTACATGAGGGCTTTTGGCGACGGACCACATAATTTTGAATCGTGGTCAAGTGACGTGGACGACACAAGAGCTGGCACCCCCTCCTAACTACCACGCCACACCAACGGGAGGACGTTTGAGCTCTCGACAGATTTAACGTGCATCGCTGCCTACACTGCGGGTCTTTAGTGGAACTGGGCTCGAACTCGTAACAGAGCAAGCTACGATCCGATACCTATGCCAATCCGACGTGTAGGGGGAGATGCCCATTAAATATATCAATGTTCAAACGTCCTTCCGTTGGTGTTGTGTGGAAATCAGCAGATGGGTTTCATCTCAGGTGTTATCCTCGTCACTTGACCATGTTTTAAAATTACGAGGTCCATCGCAAAAAGCCCTCGTGTAACTGAATAGGCTGACATTAATATTCACTCGCTAGAAACAACAGGAAGAATACTTGCAACGAACCTCCTAAATTTGAACTACAATCTAGCTACAATGCCGCGGTAGCCTAGAGGTTATGGTTCCGAACTCATGGCCGACGTGTCACGAGCTCCTAGCCAAAGTGCTACTGAAGACCCGCCATGTAGAGAGGTTGATGCACATTAAATCACTCAAGACTCGAAGGCACCCCTTCCCCTCCCCCATGGGTGTAGTGTGGCAGTTAGGAGAACGAATGGTGCCACCCCAGGTGTCGCTCTCGTTACTTGACCATGGTTCAAAATTGTGGAATCCGTTGCCAATAGCCTTCGTTTTGCTTTATAGTACGATGTTGACAAACATTCACTCATTAGAAGCAACAAAAAGACTATTAACAGTGAACCTCGCGAAATTGAACTACGATCAAGTGACGAGGTCGACAGCAGAGTTGGCACCTCATTGCATTAATTTCCACACCATGCAAATGGGAGAACTTTGAGTTAGTTTTGAGAGGTTTAACAAGCTTCAGTCTCCCTCTGCAAGGTTGAGTAGCCACCAGAATTTTAATCGATATTTCGACATAACTAATGTCATTCACGAATGACCATGAGTGAGTGAGTGAATATTAACGTCGCACTGTTCAGCAACTCGAGGGCTTTTGACAATGGGCCTCGTAATTTTCAACCATGGGCAAGTGACCAGGACGACACCTGAGCTGGCACCATCCTCTCCTAACTTTGACACCACACCAACGGGAGGACGTTTGAGTCACGACAGATTTGACGTGCATCGCCTCCTAAAAGGCGGATCTTCAGCGGTACTAGGCTCGAACTCACGACATGCCGGCCACGAGTTCAATACCTTGATCACTAGGCTACCGCGGCCTTAAACGTTTGGAGTCTTTTGGTCAAAAGTACTTACTACGTTCGACTGTATGAATAAAAAATTATACATCTTTTCAAATAATAAGATTTTTTTTTTCGTTTTGCATTAGTTTTCTTTTAGATCGAGAAATTCCAAGAACAATGGAACCCACTCCAGGCACCTCTGCAACTCAGCACAGCCATTGTAGTGAAATTGTGTACCAAGCTGTTGAGGAAGAATTTGTTTCACAAGAAGGCTGTCAACCTAGATTTTTTAATAGTGTAAATGAAAACCCTAAGTTGAAGGATTCTGAGCAAGAAATGGATTCATCAACGGAAGAAATGGAAGACATGAATTCAGAATCAACACCTCTTGATAATAAAACTGATCAGAAGAAGACGCGTTTTTTGAACAGTTACAGAAGGTACGGGTATATTTATTCATATTTCTTTAGAACTTTTAGAATTAAAAAAAATATGAAGAATACGATAATTTAATTTAATTAGAATTTAAAGAAATAGGTTCAGTTCAGGTTTATCCACTGGGTGCTTGGGGGACCCATGGGCCCGGAAGGGACCAACTAAGCTGGACTTAACCGGTTTCAAGATCTCCTTCTCCAGGGCCCAAAATGAGCTTACACCGGCACTGATTTTTACAACCGAAAGATGCGTTTTAGAAGAAAATTTTTTTCCTATTAAAAACATTCGTTAACAATGCGTTCGCACACGCTTGAATTAAAATTAGACTGAAGTAAATAAACATAATTTTACAAAAAATTTATGAATTTTTTCAGTATCGGGGAAATTTGCTGACAACTTATGACTTTACTTTTGTCAGGGATAAGATGACATCGAAATTTTTTTATTTTTCATTCAAATTAGATTGACTGATTTCGCTCGGAGCTGCGATTTTAAAACAAGTGTGCAGATGAACATTTTTTTGATATTTAGTATCAATTGAATAAGAATATAAATACATAGTTTTAAGATAATTATTATAAACGAAAAAATTTTAACCAAACTTTTAGACAAAAAAGGAAGAAAGAATAACGTATTTTCAAAATATTCTCTTATGGGGAAAAATACTTCTATATTAATGTTTTGCCTGTGTTTATAGCTAGGACTTCTATACTGGGAAAAAGCCCTCGTGCAGCCGCAATAGGGCGACGTTAATATTCCTTCACTCACCGTTACTTTCTAATTTACGGTCAATTGAAATACTTACGGGAAGTTTTTGTTAAAATTTCTCTACTCTGATATATTAAAATAAGAATAAATCCTCTTCTAAAGTATATAATTCAAAATTTTTTGTTCGATCTCGTTGAGATGTTTTAGCTATACATTGACAAAATATTATTATAAAAGCGGTTTTCTTAAGAAAATATTTTTAAAATAAATCATTCTTTCTTTTTTCTTTCCAAAAAACATTTAAGTTATTTTTTCTTGTAACAATATCTTAAGAATTTCATGTGCATGTTCTAAATCGGATGTGGCCAACCCGCGGCCCGCGAGATTCAATACAACTATACAAAATCCGAATATTTTGTGCAATATTTTTGTCTTTAACATAGTGTTTTGTAACAAATAAATCCCATAACTGTTTTTATCTTATCACGTTTTGGTAACGGACTCGTCTGTTTTAGGCATCGGATCGTGGCTGGCTTTGTCACGAGTTAGTACCACTAAAACCCGCCGTGTGGTCACGGTAACGGACTCGTGTCACTTGACCATGGCGTGGTCCGTCGGCCCTCGTGTAGCTGAACAGTGCGACGTTGAGCTCAGCCAGTACCAACGGACTCGTGGCTGGCGTGTTATGAGCTCGAGCCGAGTACCAATGAAGACCCACCGTGTAGGGGAGAAATGTACGATACATCTGTCGAGAGCTCACTCGTCCTTCCGTTGGTGTGGTAGTTACGAGAGAGGGGTGTCAGCTCAGGTGTCGCCCTCGTTACTTGACCATGACTCAAAATTATGAGGCCCGTCGCCAAAAGCCCTTGTGCAGCTGAACAATGCGACGTTAATATTCACTCCCTCCCTCTCCTCTGTTTTAACCCAATAAATGTTTGTAATGGGTTTAAATCTAACATAAAGTATGTGGCCGCGGTAGCCGAGTGGTATAGGTATCGGATCGTGGCTTGCCTGGTCACGAGTTCGATCCCAGTACCACTAAAGACCCGCCGTGTAGGGCAGTGATGCACGTTAAATCTGTCGAGAGCTGAAACGTCCTCCCGTTGGTGTGGTGTGGTAGTTAAGAGAGGGGGGTGCCAGCTCAGGTGTCGTCCACGTCACTTGACCATGGTTCAAAATTACGTGGTCCGTCGCCAAAAGCCATCGTGTAGCTGAACAGTGCGCCGTTAATATTAAATCAATCAATCAACTAACATAAAGTATATATTTTTGTATGTGGCCCACGGGATGACGTTTTTCCGAAATGACCCGCAAGGTCAATTGGGTTGGCTATCCATGTTACAAATAAACTGATATTATAAATATTAAAATACATATAGTATATATCACAATTTATAGGTTTTTTTCAAATTTCCGGTGCTTATTCGATAATCTTAACGTCAGCTTAAGTGTAAGCATAATTTAAGGCTTTGATTTGCTCAAATTTTACATGAAAAAAATTTAATACAAAATGCCTTTAAAGAAATAATTGTTTGTCGGATTAAATATTTTATATTTCCCAACAACTAGCATATTTAGGGAACAATAGCGTAGCTAGTCCTGAGTGGGCCCTATATCTAAATTCCTTCAGGGCAGTGCTGATTTAAACTCATTTCGGGTCTTGGGCCCAGATCAACAACCCCCTTGAAACTGGCGAATCGAAAATTATTACCAGAAAACCTAGTTAATTCCAGCTTATCCAGGCCCTTCCTGACCCCGCCCCAATGGATAAACCGACACGGCTTGGTGGCCTTCTTTTGGGGCACCTTAACATTTTACAATGGTTTGCTTGGACATTTTGGGGCCCCTGAGGTTTGGGAGCCTCTTACCATTGATACGACGGTAGGTACACCCCTGTTAATAAATTAACAAAACTAAAGTTTGCTGATCCTAAACAGTTATTAGGGGAGTTGGAAACCTCTCTCTATATATACTGACAATGTTAAATTGACTGTTTTCGATGTACCTTTTATCAAAATCTGTTATGTTACATGCTTGAAATTTTTCTTAGAATTAAAGTACACCTTCTCATTATACTGAATGAGCTTTTAGCTAATTTTGAATTTTTTTAATAATTTGAAATATTTTATCAAACATTGCGAAATTTGAGCCATTTTTTACAAAAAGTTCATTTTAGTTTATATTAGCCATCATTATAAATATATCAAAAAATTTACATATCTGTGAACAGTAATTTCTCAGAAAAGGTACATCGAGCATCAAAAATTTACATTTTGAGATAAATTGGATTTTAATGTATACAGTGAGTCTTCTAATCGGCAAGGAAATAAAAAAAAATAAAATAATAAAATTTTACAATAAAAGATACATGTTTTGGGTCATACGTTCAACTTTTAAGCAAAAACGAAGTAATTTGCTTACATTTTTCGCCATTCAAATGGGCGTGGCCCAGTTTCAACGATTATTTAAAGATAGATTTTAAGGGCTTTTAATTACCCTAGAGGTTAAAGTAAGGTATTTTTAGAAAGGTTAAAATCTATACAATTTGAAAATGTAAAAATCTTAAATTGTCAACAAAAAAAAATTATTTTAGCATTCCAACACGTCATGAACAATAATTTTGCACATTTTTTTCCTTCTAAATTTTCAAATAATCTTATTAATATTGAATATTTGTTGCTTTATTCAGGTTTTACGGACAGAATCCGAACCGATACATTGAGACATCGTCAGAAGTAAGACAATGCATGAATTTTGTGTGTGCTCTACTTCTGGGAATCGTAGGTTTCTGTGTGTTTTTCACGATGATAGACATCACTCTAAAGTCTAATGTCCTAACAGCTTTGACAGTTGTGTTCGCCAGTGTACTTTTAGTATTTGTTTTTTCTTTCATAACAGCACTGACGAAAGATGGATCTCCTTTAAGTACAGATTGAAATTGTGTACTTTTTTAAAAATATTTATGAAGAAAATAAACTCTTTTTATTTTTTACATCAATAACACTAATTTTTACGCTTCCAAATGTAATTGATAATGTGTATATTTAAAAAACAGGGTGTCCCCTAATGTCGCGTACAAACTTGGAGCGGAGGTAGATAACATCCCGAGAAGCCATAATTACATCGGAAAGCATGGGCGTGAACGTAACCCTAACGAGATAAAGAGACACAAAGACAGAAAGGCCACAATACAGAATGTAGTGCAAAACGCTTTATTGCAAAAACAAAAAAACAATAATAAATTAAAAGCGTGACATTAAAGCATCACAGGAGGTGTTTGAAATTGCTTCCGTTGGCAGTATGCACCCATGACACCGATGCAACATGGATTGGTGGAAATGTTCGAAAATACCGGGCGTTTCACAGATCTTTGCAGCAGCGATAGCTATTCGTGCCACCAGGTTCATTTCAAAATTGACGGGCGTGTTGTCAATCGTGATTCTGAAAGATTCATGTTCCACCAAGTTCTGATGCACACGAGCGAACGTTTGAAGATTCAATTACCACCTCATTCGACATCTTTCCCCATACAACCGAACAGCAACACGTGCATTTCCGTTGGCTAGGCCATAGAGGAAGTGGATATCCGCCAACTCGGCGTTCGTATAACTATTCATGCTCATCGCACGCTGTCCGTGTCTGAAATGAGGAAACCACATGAGCCGAGCTAGCGTAATGTGCGACCTATCGCTTTCCTATGTAATTATGGTTCCTCACGATGTTCTCTACCTTCCATCCAGATTTGTACACGGCATTTGGGGACACCCAGAATGTCTACTTATGTATATATTGTTTGCTGTTTTACGTTGTTGAAGCCAACAAGGACTAAAATTCCTAAATTTCGTCGGATCTTAATAAAATGCAGGGCGAATAATTTTTAATAAATATAGAGAAAGAGTGGTTTTTTAAAAAAATAAAAATATATATCCATAACCTTTTCGGTTATTAAAATTACTAGCCATTTTTTTTAATATACGAATTGAAATTGTTTGTGCTGCAGATTGAGATTTAAAATCTTTCCTTGAAAATTTCCATTGGTATTAAAATATAAATTTTATAAAATTATTTAACAGATGGGTTTTTAAATTTAAACCTTAACAGGAAGTAAAAAAGCCTATTAAGGCATTTTTTTCTAAAAATCATGCGATAAATGTATTTTTAACTCTAATTTTTAAATACACAGTCAAACTAATAAAAACAACATTATGTATTTGTTTCTCTAATTTGCAGTAAACAATGAAATGTTGTGGTATTCAATTAAAATGTGAATCTCAATACTAGAAAAATTTTCGGTCATTGTAATTGGTTTTTGAAAAAGTACAAGGTAGCAGAAAAATAGCCTAATCCGATTGTTTGTTGTTGACAATCGCAAATTTTTTTTCCACCTTAAATTTACTTCTTTTCTTTGTCTCTTAAAACCCCTTAATTTTGTATACATAAAATATTCTTGTTTTTAAATGAATATATTTTGACATATTTCTTTTAATAAAATTCAAATTGTTCCATCTGTAGCATCCTTTTTCTGATTAGTAACATATAAGTAACAGAAATGAATAATTCAAAACTGATTAACACAAGGGCTCGTGATTATTATTCATTTCTAATATAAGTTAGAAACAGAGCACTCTGACATGTTATCAATATTAAACATTGAAAAAAATATTTAAGAGATTCCAATCGGATGACGAGGTTGGCAACTGAACAACCACTTTACTTCACGACTACAACTTATTTAATTGGTCTACACAAACTTCTGCGAAGCACAGATTTAGTCATCAAGAAGCAATGTCATCAAAATTATTTCAATTGATTAAAATTTTTAAAACAATTTAATTTGTGTATTGTACTTTCAAAATTAAGTTCTTTATTGGCGAAAGCAAGTAGGAATTGTAACAAAAATAAAAAGTGATTAGTTGACGAGATGACCAATTTATTGATCATTGAAACAATAGTCCCCTTGTTGGCATATTGCCACATTTCTTTCAATAAAGGGGAGGGGGATGCATCCCCGCAATTAAATTAATCGTAAAATTTAATAATGTACCTCATTTAAGAATAAGATGTGTCCTGTAATGGAGCTGATACACAATAAACTTGTCGAAGCTCAAAATCCTCTCACTGGCTTTGTGTGGTTAGGTGTAACTATAGAGGGACATCTTAAGATTTTTGAGCCCCTCCCCGGGTCCCTATGCAAAAGTAGACCATTCCTGAGATCTTTAAAGGCAGACAGTATATGGCATGTATTGTCAAATACTAGTACAAACGGTAATTTGAAACAAATGTGCGCGACTCACAAACTTAGGTACAAATCTGCTCAATCGATGACCGTATTTTGACTGAGTTGATTGATTGATTGAATATTAACGTCGCACTGTTCAGCTACACGAGGGCTTTTGACGACGGACCACGTAATTTTGAACCATGGTTAAGTGATGTGGACGACACCTGAGCTGGCACCCCTCTCCTAACTACCACACCACACCAACGGAAGGACGTTTCAGCTCTCGACAGATTTAACGTGCATCGCTGCCCTACACGGCGGGTCTTTAGTGGAACTGGGCTCGAACTCGTGACAAGGCAAGCCACGATCCTATTCTTATACCACTCGGCTACCGCGGCCACTTGACTGAGTTGAATGATTGCTTATGGTACTAGGCCAAGGCCTAGAAATGGACAAAGATTATCACATAATAATATAGACTTGACATTCAGTGTGAAATTTCCTGTTTTTCAGAGGATATATAGGGGAATAATATGTGACAAAATTATCCGGATCATGATCTTATTAAGACAGAGTCGAGAACGAGGCTGTAGGCCCGGGGCCAGGTCTTAACACGTCCTTGGGTCTAATCCCATTAATACGCGGTATCTGGGATCCCTGATTACTAAACCAAGGATTAACTGACCGTGAGTTTCAGTATTAATACATAAATTGAGCGGTAATTTAAGTTCCAACATTATACCTTCGACCAATTTGATCAAATCAAAGGAAATCGCCAAATGACGCGATATGCAGCCAATAGTGGAAAGCGTTTCCGCATATTTCAAACGCAATAATAATAAAAACGACAACATTTGGCGACTTTTTTTTTTAATTGGCAAAGTCTTACGATTTTTACAAAATGGTCGATGGTATGATGCGTAAGAACAGAATTTTCTGTATGTGATTTCAGTTTTTCTTTAAAAAAAAAATAAAATAATACCTTTACTTTGACACTTAAAATATTTGGGTTCAAAAGTACGAGGACCGTCGTAAATAGACATCATAATGCTTTAAAAGAACGAAGATGCCAAATAATCAACCCTTCCAAGAAATAGCCTTCCCCTTCTGAAAATTCGGCTACGCAAATTTTCACTGAAGTGCAACTAACTGGAAATACTAGTTGAAGGTTATCTCGAAAGAAAAGTCCCAGCTTTCCTGGTGTCCAGTCTCCGAACCGAAGCGTGAGTTACCAGAGCGGGGTGTGTCCAGAGGTGAGAATTTTTTTCGTTTGTAAATGCATTCTGTACCTATATAGCTCTTTTATAGTCTTGCTCATCGTACTTTAAAAAAAAATTCCGTCTCCTCATTCCGAAAATTAAGATTTTTTTGTCTATTTCATTATTGCATTTTGGAACCACGTTTATTGCTTGATGTATATTGTCAGAGGCGTAGCTATCACCGTATCAATGATACGCCCCCCAAGCTTCAGAGGCAACCACGTGTGTAACTACAGTATCACTAAAAGGGCTTTTATTTTTAAAAAAGGTCCCCAAAGGAGTTTTGATACGAGGCCCTTTCAGAACTAGTTACGCCAGTGTATATTGTAAATTAAAAACACGTGGTTTTAAATTTTTATTGAAATGAGTTGATGAACGTTGAGGGACTCATTAAAAAAAACCCGATTATAATAGCCCAGTTTATTAGAACAAATTAAATTTAACAAAACATCGCATTTTATCAATTGTTTAAAAAAATCTTTTGAAATATGAAATATTGCGAAAAAATTTTATAAGACATTTAAAACATCCTATTTATTTTTTTCACAAATATAATTTTTTTAAAATATTGTGGTGAGACTAAGCATTTATTGAATTAACTGTTCTATATTAAAACAAAAGTAATATTAAAAAAAAACTTAAGTCAATTCCTACTTAGAGCAAAGAAAAATTTTATTTTAGCTACTTTTTATTAAATAGTTACAATTAATATAAATATATATATATATATACATATGACGGAATCACAACATTAAGGGGAAATTAATTTTTATTAATTATCATTAAAGAATTATCGTATTGTCATCGAAAACAATCGTGTATATAAAATTTCAGTTGAACTGACTGCTTTAAAACGTAAGATACAAGTCGCCAAAATGATCGCTAAGTCGGCAACGTGGCTGTATTTGTAATTCTTTAAATAATTAGCTTTAATCAATTAATTTTTATGAATTATAACTAAAAATTATTGTTTTGTCATCCAAAATAATCATGTATATAAAATTTCAGCTCAATGAGTGCTTTAAAATGTATTTTATTAACGATTGAAAATTCCACCAAGATAAATAAACAAATAAATAGAGTGAGTTAATTGTAGGAATTCAAAAAGTGAGCTTTTTCTTTTTATCATGCTCCATTAGTTCAATAAACTACCTTATTGAATAGTCTTAATCGATCGAAAGGAATATTGTTCTAATTTGTGCTTTCAAGAGAGTATTTACATCAATAATTTTGCTGAATGTTACATAATTTTCGTGTATAGCAATGGTTTTCAATTTGTGTTCCGCGGAACCCTGGGGTTCTATAAGGCATACCTAGGGGTTCCACGAGTTACAATAAAAAAATCGAAAAGAAATAAATAAGTATGCAAAATAGATTCACACGTTCTCTATGAAGTTTGTATAGTTATAAGTGTATCAAGCTCACATCCCCCCTCTTTATTTATATTAAAATTTTATTCATATATAATTACTTTATTTTGCAACATTTAAATTTTTTATTACAATATATCAAAAGAATATTAAAAACGTTTTATCTTTTATATATATATATATATATATATATTATATATATATATATATAATCCAATATATTTTTATATATAATATATACATATAATATAACAATTTTTAATATATAATCATATACATATACATACACATATATATAAATTTATACACACATATACATATACATATAAACAAAAATATAAAAATAATCATATAGTTATAAACCTAAGATAACTAAAAGTAGGAAGTAGGCACACAGTAAAGACAAATTCCTGGCCTTAGGAGCCAGATATATATATATATATATATACTTCCTACTAAATTGTGAATATTGTTTTGTTCGGGATCCATGCGATAATTTTACACTTGTTAGTTTGTCCAATGTCTTGCAAAACTAAATAGTTTTCTAATGGAAAACGCGCCCTTTTGAATTTGTGGGGAAAACACCCACAATGAAGGAGAGGAAACAAAACGTATCAAGATTCGATGTTAAAATCTAAATTTCAGCAAGAACAGCTTCTGAATTTTAGGTTGCAAATTCATGCAAAATACACGGAGTTTCTCACACAGCTTTAAACATTTTAATGCATTCAAAACATTGTGTTTTAAGTGAAAAATATTTCTCAACGTAAGTGGCTACAAGAACAAAGTATAAAAACAAATTAAACTCAGAATATGTAATGCTTTTGCATTTAATCTCAATTGACCAAGACTTTGACGGTCTGTGTGAAACACACATCCCACTTACTAAATATAATGTATGGATAGATGACACTTGGATTACACATTAATATTATTAATGAACAAATTATACATTAAGAAAAATAAGATTAGAACTTTTTAATAATAAATGCAGTACTTTTTTTAATTGCCTTTATATAAAGTGCCTATAACATGTTGATCTGCTTTGAATATTATTTTGAGATATATTCTTCGAAATATGTGTATGGAATTAGGTTCCACGCAAGCACTTTCTAGTTCTAAGGGTACCGTGAGTTTTTTTTTTGAAAAAGTTTGAAGACCACTGATGTATAGCATCCAAAAATTTTAAACTACAATTCGATTAATAGGGCAATAAAAAAAATAATCCATGGCAAAAAGTTCAATGATTTCCTGTTGTGTTCCACGGGACCCAGGGGTTCCAGAAGCCAATATAAAAATTGGAAATGAACAATATTAAGGTGTATGCAAAAAAAAAAAAAAAAAAATCGCGATCTGTATGGAGTTTGTGTATATATACATATATATATATATACAATTTTATATATTAGCAGTCCTAAGTTCCTAAGTCAGCAATGTTTATAATACTGCAGCACCCATTTTATAATTTTTAATCTCGGCTGCTTATGTGTCCCTCATTGTATGATCTTTCTACTGTCTGTGTTTCTTTTCGAATGTGATTGATGAATGTTTCTCTTGTTTGCAGAGAATTAGACTATATATATAATATAACGAAAAGTATGTAAAGCAGTTACCCTCTGTGAGTCCCATGGGGGGGGGGATCGTGAAACTTTTAATTTAATAAAGGGTGTTTTTTTTAGAGGTATAGAACTTTAAATTGCAATAAAACAACGATGTATACTGCTGGACAATTGCTAAGGACGGATAACACTATCATCCATAGCAACCACAAAATGAAAGGAAGCAAAATGTAGAAAATTAGAATAAGTGCGGGATATTAGTAAGAAGAAGTATGAGTATATGCAAATTTTTTTTCCACGTCTGTTCATCACGTGATAGCGTTCATAAGAGCTTTAAAGGTTTTGACGCGTGTGGACAGTTGTTGTTTCAAGTCAAAGTTTTACAGGAAAGATTTAATAGACGAACTTAAACTTTTTGGCATGTCTTCCCGACATCACATAGATTATTTTATGCGTGGTCGAATTATTGGAAAGATCGAAGAAGGGCCAAAAATAACAGATGTTGCCAGGGAGTTCAACATCGCTCACAGCGTTGTTTCACGGCTGTGGAAGTCATTTAAAACCACTGGAATGTGTAGTAGACGTCACGGGGGAGGTCGTGTTAGAAGTACGACACCTGCAGAAGACAGATATATCATCCTATCAGCAAAAAGGAACAGGCGCACCACAGCTCAGCAGGTGGCAAATCAATTTCTTGCTGCCTCAGGAAAGCAGATCTCCCGAAAAACTGTTGCCAGACGTTTGAGGGGAGGAGGACTATACGCACGCAGACCTGTTGTGAGTGTCCCATTGACCAGACAGCACCGTACTGCCCGTTTGCAATGGTGTCGTGAGCATCACAATTGGACTGAACAGGACTGGGCATGCGTACTATTCTCAGATGAGAGTAGGTTCAGTCTGTCATCGGATTGTAGACGCCAACTGATCTGGCGCGAGAGTGGTACAGCTTATCGTCCAGAAAATATCCAGGAAAAGGACCGATATCCGACATGCAGTATCATGGTGTGGGCCAGCATCATGATGAATGGCCGCACGCGCCTACATGTGGTTGCGAATGGGACTATGACGGGCCAACGATACATTGATGAAGTTCTACTTCCTCATGTTCGTCTTTTCCGTGGTGCTGTCGGTGATAAATTTGTTTTTATGGACGACAACGCAACATGTCATCGAACACTCGCTGTTCAGGATTGTATAGACAGCGAGGGTATTCAACGTCTCGTATGGCCAGCGCGTTCTCCAGATCTAAACCCCATTGAAAATGTGTGGGATGCTTTGGGGAGGCAAGTTGCTGGTCAAAACTATCCTCCGACAAACAAGAACACCCTCATCCGTGCACTCACAGAGGAATGGGATAAATTGCCACAACAGCTGCTGGATAATGTTGTGCAAAGTATGGTACGACGTGTGAAATGTTGCATCACATTCCACGGTGGACATATCCCGTACTGATACCTTTCTTTAAGGTGCCTGCTGACTTTTAGATGCATTGTTCCATTTCTCCGTACGCAGATCAAATGAACATTTTTTTTTCAAATGTTTCACAGCTTTTGTACTTTCCAGAACAATAAATATTCTTTATTCTAATGTCTGAACAGTGTGGCAACTATATTTTATCCTACTAGGCCTCATGTCTCGCTTAATGTTATGCTACATAGCAATTTGTGATCCGTCCTTAGCAATTGTCCAGCAGTGTATTATTCGATTGACATGAATTTTTTTTTATTTGAAAGATAATCTTGTGGCATTACATTTTAAATATGATTTCTGGCATAGGACTGCCACGGCTGGCTCGGATGTAGTCCAATCTGGACGTCCAATTTTCGATGACTTTTTCCAACATTTGTGGCCGTATATCGGCAATAACACGGCGAATGTTGTCTTCCAAATGGTCAAGCGTTTGTGGCTTATCCGCATAGACCAATGACTTTACATAGCCCCACAGAAAATAGTCTAGCGGTGTTAAATCACAAGATCTCGGAGGCCAATTCACAGGTCCAAAACGTAAAATTAGGCGGTCACTAAACGTGTCTTTCAATAAATCGATTGTGGCACGAGCTGTGTGACATGTTGCGCCGTCTTGTTGGAACCACAGCTCCTGGACATCATGATTGTTCAATTCAGAAATGAAAAAGTTAGTAACCATGGCTCTATACCGATCACCATTGACTGTAACGTTGTGGCCTTCATCGTTTTTGAAGAAGTACGGACCAATGATTCCCCCAGCCCATAAAGCGCACCAGTCAGCTTTTCTGGATGTAACGGTGTTTCGACATACACTTGTGGATTAGCTTCACTCCAAAAGCGGCAGTTTTGTTTATTGACGTAGCCATTCAACCAGAAGTGCGCTTCATCGCTAAACAAAATTCGCTTATGAAAATCGACCATTATTTTCGAAATAAAATTGTACAATTTGAAAGCGTTGTTCAGGCGTGAGTCTATTCATGATGAATTGCCAAACCAAACTGAGAATAAATCACTTGACAGCTGTTAAATCGGTCGCCATCTTGGAAAGTAATGCCAACTTAAACTTCTATACCTGGAAAAAAAACTCTGTATAATAAAAAAATCTTAGGAACTAGTTTGATATCACGGGGCACACACACACGCCAAACTTGCTTTGTCACGGGTTGAACCCTGTACCACTAAAGATGGGCAGCGATGCACGTTAAATCTGTCGAGACTGAAATATGGTAGTAGGAGAGGGGGTGCCAGCTCAGGTGTCGTCCACGTCACTTGACCATATTTTCCGTCGCCAAAAGCCCTCGTTAGCTTGCGACGTTAATATTCAATCAATCAATCACGGGGCACACACACACACGCCAAACTGTTTCCAAGATGTAACTTTTTTACTTATACTCATTATTAATTTTAACTGATATATTATGCAATTATTTTATTATTTTATATTATAATATAAAAATAAACAAATATTATAAAAAAATAATCATATAATATTCGTTATTTATATTTATTAAGTTTTTTTATATTATTAGTTTTTATATTTATTTATAAATATTACATATTATGTTATTTATTCATAATTATTATGGTTTTTATTTATAATTATTACGTTACATGAGTATTCTTATGAATAATTTTTATATTACATTACAATTATTCTATTCTTTTTTATAAATACTATTAAATTATTATGATTAGTGGCGCACACAAAGGGGGGTCCGGACTCCCCCAAAGCCCTTGATTTTTTTCCGATTGATTATAATTCTAAGTATATAGTACGTAAAATTTAATTAATTATTTGTTATTAATGATGAATTTTATTAATTAATGCTAATTATTTATTCAAAAATTTAGTTTTTTACTGTGTTTTGTTCCTGAAAATCGTCAAAATCAAAAGGAACATGATACAAAAATTGTGAACACCCCGGACCCCTTGAAAAATTCCTGTGGGCGCTACTGATTATGATTATTAGTATTATATATAATAATTATTCTCAAATCATATATGAATATTTCATATAATTACAATTAAATTATGTTATAAGATTATTATATATTGCATAATATTATTAGAACATGTAACTTTTTATTATATTATATTTTTATTCAATTATTTATTGATTGATCTTGGTTATTTTCAATCTCTTCCTATATTCTTCATTTGAAATGTATTACAATGTATTTAAAAGCAATTTTTTTAAAATTATCTTCCTGATGATTTGATAAAGCAGGGCCGCCAGACGCAAGCGCTGCTTTGCGTCATGTCCCGTGATATCAAACTAGCACCGAACCTAAAACTTTTTCTTCAGATGCTCTACCTCGGATGTGAATATTCTGTTTATGATCTTGTGTTCCACAAACTAATTATATACTCGTTAGTGCAATGTTTTGCAAAACTAAATGTAATGGAATAAATTGGATTTAGATTACACTGTTAAAAATTATACAATAACGCCTTTTCCCATTCAATAAAAAAAAAAAAGCTGCCTACACGAAAAACACTTTATGACATTTCCCAGAGGAGAAAACTGAGCATAAATAAATAAATCAGAAGTTTTGCCCAATAATGAAGGAGAAGGAACAGTTTATTTGCATATTAACAGATTCGAAGTTAAAAATCTAAATTTGAGCAGAAACGGCAAAATTTTAATTAGAAATTTGCAGAATGCATAGAATTATCTCAAATAGCCATAAATATTTTAATGGAATTGTAAACAAAGCATTTAAGTTAAAAAATATATCTCAACGTACTTGGCAACAGAAACAAAATCTGGAAACAAATGAGCGCAGAATATGAAAGGCGACTGCAGATAGCTTCAATAGACCTAAACCAGTGATACTTAACCTGTGGACCTTTCTGAGTAGCCCGGTCATCAACCGTGGCACAAGGAAACACAATTATTTAAGAACAATGCATTAAAATTTAGCGAGAAATTTTATCAATCAAATATATCAATTTTGCCATCAATGTCGTGCTGGCACTTAAACTTTTTTTTCTTTTTGTAATTGTAACAATTAGTGATAACAAATAACATTGGAGTAGCGATCATTTTATCTATTATCCAACTAATTTTTAATTTACTTTCATGTCTTCCAAGCGAAAAATATCTTAAGAATGTATGTTGTTTCAAGACGATTGGGATCTTGACTATTTCGTAGAGAAAAACAAACATGAATCAACACCTTATTTGATTTGTCGTGAAAATGTTACATTTAAAAAAGATATAATTTTGCTCGTTCCTATACCCCTAAGCACAATTTTTTAAATGGCTCTCCTTTTTTTAGGGTCTCTTTCAAGACGAAATAAATTGACCTTCTTAAAAAAAAAATCTTTGCAACAGCAGTAAAATAATTTGTGGGTGGTAATGTCACAAAATGCAGAGGAAACAAAAGTATCCAATAATTTTTTTACATTATATATATATTGATAAACATATGAAATGGTCAAGGATAAACTTATGAATTGATACAGGAATTGTTATAGTGTTTCTTAAATGCCTCTGATGTACTTACTCTTTTAAATTCAGTTATTTATTCCAAAATTTGTTTTAGTAACATCAAAAAGCACTTGAATAAATTTGAAACAAAAATGCACAAGCAAGTCTGAATGGATTTTAAACAAATGCTGATTTCAATCTGGAATCCGGTAAACAGTCTTTGCTGCACTTGATAAATTAATATCTGAAACAAAAATAAGCGTTGCCAAAAGAAAAAAAAATCGATGTTTTAAAGAAAATGGCAGCTCTATTTTCATGACAATAGAATGCAAACAATGGGCTCGGGATCCTTGGATGAAAGGAAATCGCGATTACCGCATAACTGGATATGGATAAAACCTGGATAAAAATGGATAAAACCTATTTTTTGTGAGTTGAGTTTGATAGTGTTTAATATCGGTTTAAAATAAAATGCAAAATTATGAGTTAACATATTAATTTTGATAAACTTTCCACATTTTAAATGTCCTCGATCTTATAGCGTCCCCCCCATTAATCCACATGTTGCATTTCGCGTGAGATTGTTGCCCAGTGGAAGAAAAGGCTGAGTACCCCTGATTGAAACAACAGCAGTTTTGCCAACCCGGACATGAATAGAAAATGCTCCCTTCTCTCCAAAGCAAAGAAAGAAAAGAATTATAATTAAAAAATATAAATTGTTCATATAAATACACACCAACAAGGGCGGTCCCTCGGGGTCTGGACCCCCTACACCCCAAAGCCCTTGATTTTTTTCCAATTGATTATAATTCTAAGTATATAGTACGTAAAATTTAATTAATTACCTGCTATTAATGATTAATTTTATTAATTAATGCTAATTATTTATTCAATAATTAGTTTTTGACTGTTTTGTTCCCCAAAATCGACAAAATCAATAGGAGCATGATACAAGAATGGTGAGCTTTCGACCCCAGACCCCCCTTGAAAAATTCCTGTGTGCGCTACTGATACACACTTATAAAACTTGAATAATTCTTGCGAACAATAAGGCAGCATAGTAATAATTCTTAAAGAACACAAAATAATTCTCGGAATTAATGATGTAATTACCTGTTATATTATTTAAAACGAGGAAAATGTCAGATAAAAAATCGCCCACATTTCAACAGACCAATTTTTTCGAAAAAATATACAGATGGTGAGGATCACAAGCATTTATATTTTAACTTATAGTAACTACACTCAAGGCTAAAATAAAACGACTACTGAAGCTCTCAATCTACCAAAGACTCTTATTATCCCTGTTCCCTTTTGAATAGCTGACACCCCGGACATCGTATGGGTGAAAGGAATTCCGTTGTGACCCCGGAATTGGGAGAAAGTAAACATATCAAATTTCAGGCTACCCGCAAGGAACCCTACAAGTTTCAACATAACAGAAAACTGACTTTAAATATACAGAGTACAAAAAAAAAAAAAAAAAAAAAAAAAAAAAAGATACGTTAAATGAAATACCAAATTCACACCCAATAATATTTCAGAAAATATATTACATTTTTTGTAACAAAAAAAAATATTTCTTAAGTTCTAACCAAATGCCACCCTTAAAATTTGCCGTCCCGGGCACGGGTCCAGTTTGTCCGGCCTCAGACCCGCCCCTGCCCTAGATCATTGATGCCCCACTTGAATAATTTTGTTTCAAATTTACAAAATAAGATTATTCTGTGCAATATTTTCGTTTTTAGTGTAGTGTTTTGTAACAACTGTTTTTTTTTTTTTTTTTTTTTTTTTTCCATTTCATCAAGTTGCGTTGAGATCGAATTGCGAAAACTACATGAAAGAGTTGAGAAACAAATATCTATCTCACTAGTTAAACGTTATATGACCATTGCTTGTTATAATTTTTAAAAAATAACAAATAAAAGTGTTATCTATGTTCGTATACATGAAAAATGATAACAGTAATAATTCCTTGTTTTAAATTCCCACACCAATAAATGTTTGTAGTTGATCCAAATCTAATATAAAAAAAAAAACATTTTTGCATTCTTTTGTGAAAAAGAATTACTAAACACTTCCCCCAAAATAATGAACTTCTATTTTTCAATTCCTACTATTAGCTCACTCTCTCTATATATTTATTTATATATTTATCTTGTTCAAATTTTCAATTGCTAATAAAATACTTTTTATTCATCCAATCAAGTTCAAATAACTTTTTTTGAACTTGTAGTGGAGGACACTTGATGTTAATACAGTTTTTTAAAAATATTAATTAACTAATTAATTAAATTTAAATTTATTACCGGTTCTTGACACCAACTTAGATCCGTCTATATTGTTATAACAATGTAACTGTGTTAAAACAAAGACAAAAGTTGGCGTCGAAAACCTGTTTTTCAGCCAAACCGGGTGTGCATTGTTAGAACAATGCGGACAAATCGTGCTCTTTTTTTCAGTTCCTACTATTAGTTCACTCTCTCCGTATATATATATACAGTAGCGCACACAGGAATTTTTCAGGGGAGGGGAGTCCGGGGTGGAAAGTTCACGATTCTTGCATCATGCTCTTTTTGATTTTGTCGATTTTCGGGAACAAAACACAGTAAAAAACCAATTATTGAATAAAAATTAGCATTAATTAGTAAAATTAATCACTTATAACAAGTAATTAATTAAATTTTACGTACTATATACTTAGAATTATAATCAATCGGAAAAAAAAATCAAGGGCTTTGGGAGGGGGTCCGGACTCCCTCACCCCCCTCCCCTTGTGTGCGCCACTGTGTGTATATATATATATATATATATAATCAAATTTTCAATCGTTAATAAAATACTTTCTATTCATCCATTCAAAGTAGAAATTGACTTAAAATTTTTTTTTTCATATTACTTGTTAAAATACTTATTTATACCTTTATGAAAGCAGCATATTAGGTTGGTGATGTGAAATGTCACATTTTCGTCTCTCCGTTGTTTATAGTTGTATTGTGCATAGCCAGAATCAATTTCTATACAGATTTTCTCATAAGTGTTCCATTTTGTTATTTATTTATTTTATTTATTTATTTATTTATTTTTTGGATTTCGTGAGGATATATGAACTCAACCAATATTCATGTAATTTTTTTAAATATGAGAATAAAATGCTGCAAAATCTGCACTTGTTATAAGCCAGGCCTTTGGGGAGGATGGTGTAAACCAGGAGTGTTGCGGCCTGCCGGCTCTTTTTAAAAATCAGGTTTTTAAGTTTTTTTCATTTTGAAATTTATTTGAGGGGAAATTATGTATTATATATATATATATATATATATATATATATATATATATATATATAATGTATTTGCCTGTTACCTGTTCTTGTTTTAAAATAAATCCTTTTTGATAATAGAAATGTCCTTTAGATTAAAATAAATTTATATTTGAATCAAACAGTTACATTTGATTTTACTATAGTAAATTACTTTTTTTAATAAATTCCGAATTGCATTATGCATATCCTTTACTTTATGGACGGTACATGATTCTCTGTGTGTGTGACTTTCATTTCTCCTCCTCCTTTTCTGTTTTGAATGCCCAAAATGCAAGAGGCTGTCAAAGATGTTTTTTAAAATTTAAAAAAATATATTCAGGATGGTTAAGATAAAAGGCAATGCATACTTAATCGTTTGCGAATGACAGCACAATTAAATTTCAACAATGAGTAACGAAAGATCAATTCAAAACGAACACCGTTATTTTCAAGAAAATGGCAACTGCAATGCTTTAAACATTATTTGTTTATTGCATTATTATATTATATAAACATTATTATATTATCTACGTCTGTATACATGAAAAATAATGACGGCAATAATAATAATTCATTCTGTTTTAAATTTTCACTCCAATAAATGTTTTTTGTTACCAAATCTGATATAAAGGTACTTATTTTTATGTGCGGCTCGCGGGATTATAATGTTTTCCCGAAGTGCCCCGCAAGATCATTTGGGTTGGTTACCCCTCATGTAAGCGATCGAAAAGTGCAATGTTAGTTTTCGGTCTGGTGATTTTTCTCTTACCAGTTTGGAAGAACTAAAACATCTGTGACAAATGATGCTCTGAAAGCATCGGTGGAAACGAACCCAACTGCATCTATAATACTGCCAGTACAGGGGGAGCAAATAGCGGCCCGAGGGCCACATGCGACCCGCCAAAACAGTCAGAAAACCATATAGGCAGAAAATATTCTCTAGTTGGGGGGCCAACATATATTTGTGAGCAAAGTTTTTCTTACATTAAGTTCAACAAGAGTAAACATGGAAGCAAGTTGGCTGACATTTACTTGCAAGATGTGATGAGAATTTCAGCAAGCAACCTTACTCTTGTTTTCAAAAAACTGTTTAAAAGTGTAATGGGGTACATTTGTCTCTTTAAACTCATTGCAAAATGAAATGTATTTGCAGGTACAGATATGAAATTAGCACGATAAATAAACTTAATTAAACTGCCACTATTTTATTTAACTTTTATTTATTGGTTTTTATATAAATGGTACAGTTTATACCTTTTCTAAGTTAACGAATGTATGCAATCACTTTAAAAAAAAGATGCGGCAGTCCAGAATCCTCCACTTTCCAAATGTGGACCTGGAGCCAAAATTCTCCACCCTTGTGTCAGTACATTGATAAAATGCATGAAAAATTGAAAACTATAGGCCCATCAATTGCTAATCGGCATGACCCAATACTTCTCTACGACAATGCTCGGCCGCACATTTCATACAAAACAATTGCGAAATGAAATGAATTAAAGTATGAAATTTTACTGCACCTGGCTTATTTACTGGATCTTTCTCCAACTGCCCTTCATTTTTTTTTAATATTTAGAATAGTTTTTATGGGCGAAAGAGTTGTAAAACGAAAACTGTCTGAAAAATTCCATATCAGAGCTTTTTGATTCTAGAGATCATAATTTCTTTCAAATAGACATCTACGTCCTAAAATCTCATTTTCTCTACATTTCATACAAAACAATTGCGAAATGAAATGAATTAAAGTATGAAATTTTACTGCACCTGGCTTATTTACTGGATCTTTCTCCAACTGCCCTTCATTTTTTAATATTTAGAATAGTTTTTATGGGCGAAAGAGTTGTAAAACGAAAACTGTCTGAAAAATTCCATATCAGAGCTTTTTGATTCTAGAGATCATAATTTCTTTCAAATAGACATCTACGTCCTAAAATCTCATTTTCTCTACATTTCATACAAAACAATTGCGAAATGAAATGAATTAAAGTATGAAATTTTACTGCACCTAGCTTATTTACTGGATCTTTCTCCAACTGCCTTTCATTTTTTTTTAATATTTAGAATAGTTTTTATGGGCGAGAAAGAGTTGTAAAACGAAAATTGTCTGAAAAATTCCATATCGGAGCTTTTTGATTCTAGAGATCATAATTTCTTTCAAATAGACATCTACGTCCTAAAATCTCGTTGAGAAAAGTGTATTGAAACAAATGGAGCATATTTTGATTAAAGAAACAGTTTTTGAAAATGTTAGTTTTATACATTCAGTTAACTGAAATTTCACACGCACCAGCCTAATAGTTTACGTCAGATATTTTATGATTAGAAAATATATCCAAGTTTCATATCCAAAAAAGAAAAATATTCTATTTTTAAGATTAAATTCATATAGTTACAATGAATATACTTGTTTATCAACCGTTAAAATTTGAAAAAATTGAGTACATTTGCAATTCAGCGGTTCTTAAAACTGTAGTCCCCGCCAGGGGGCTCCGTGAAGGTCTCTCCCTGAATGTAGGACTTTTTGAAAGGCCTGGAAAAAAATTGAAAAATGTGCCATCCTAAACAAGATCACAAAATCGACCCCAATGTAAAAACTCTACCAGAGCATGTACTTCAACAAGAATATAAAGTAATTATATATATTTTTTGCAACAACACATAGCCATTACTACCAGTACCCTTTATGTACCGCATTATGATTTACTGCAGTTTTTTTTCATGGAATAATTTTTTTTGGATCACTTCATTGAAAATTAAGGGAAATAATACATAAACAAAATACTCAACTTTGGAAAATTTAATCAGTTACAGCTAATTAATTAATTAAAGATATTCAACTGTAAAATTAATTATATACACTGTTCACTTAAAATAAATAGTCAAATCGTTTTCTAAGTTCCTCATTAACATACGACAAAAATTAAGACACTTAAATTTTGACATCAACTATTTTTTCGGGACAAAAATGATAATCTTCGCAATCCGCTAAAAACTCTGTCAGCTGAAAACGCAATTTCTGCTATACAACTATTCGCCTTCCCCGCTAAAATACTCATCATAGAACCAGTGCCGCCATATATGTTGGAAGAATGGATTTCAAAGAATGTTCCTGCTTAGTATCGTCAGAATATTCGTAAAAATGGTTTTTCTATGTAACTTTAAAGTAAGTGGTACTTTAAAGTAAGTACCGTCGGTAGATAAAGGGTTAAGCTCATTTCGGACCCAGGGAGTAAAAGATTTACAGGACTCCTTGGCACTGGCGGATCAAAATTTACAACCAGAAACTCTGGTTAAGTTCAACTTATCCCGGACCCATGGGCACCCAATGGATAAAACCGGCACTGATTACTACAACGAATTGTGCTGTAGATTTCGAATATAACATTTGCTATATTATCACTTGTAAAACAAAATGCAGCACACCATCTTTCTTCTTAAAAATTTTAATTAATGCAGTTAGGTACAAGCTTTATTGGAAATTAGTATTTTGTAATATTTTTAATCAAATGCTTATTTTCTTATAGGAAAAAAAGTTGTTAAAGTCTGTATAAGTAGCAGAGGCAGTCTAGGATTATTGAGGAACCTTTAAATCACTTAACCCAGTGCTTCTCAAACTTTCAATACTCGCGACCCAATATTCAATCATCATTTTCATCGCGCCCCCTTCATATAATAACATTGTATTGAATTCAAAAATGCTAAACTTTTACACTGAAGCTACAGTGTACGACTTTAACCTCTTATGTGCCACCGATGTATATAAACGTCTCACTCAGACACAGAATTAATCTTCTGGACGTATATATACGTCTTTCTGAAGTACGATCTTTTCTGTGCACTGCTATCCATAAAATTATTCCTAAGACTTTGGAATACAATGAAAGGACCTTGACAGTCTTTGTGCAAAGGATTTTCTTATTTCAGAGAATTTTGCTTGTTTATTCCTTTTCTTCCCCCCAAATCATCAAAATACGCGCGTCTACGTGGAAAACCGTGGCATTAGGGACCAAACCGCATAACTTTTAATCAGCAGTTAAGGAATTAATTATAAAAAAAAAAAAAACCGTACAAATCATCAAGATAAGTGTTAATACCAGCCAATGGGGTCACTCGTAATTTTCAAACTTGTTCTTAACTTAGAAATGTTAAATTAATAATAAAATAAATTGTATTGTACAGATACTTTTATAAGTGTATTATATCAGTGTAAATGTGTATTTTATATTTTATTATGTCAGAAAGTATTTTGTTTGCTTACTTTCAGCAAGTTAATAATGTTCTGAATAATCTTTAGTTTTCAACTTTTCAATTTGCTCGCGCCCCCTTGTAGAGTTATCACGCCCCTCTAGGGGGGCGCCCCACAGTTTGAGAAACGCTGACTTAACCATATGTTAGGAATCAGGGAGAGGTGTTCAAAATCTTGGGGATCCGCGATGTCCAGTTGTTACTTAAGGGGCCACGGCGATCAAAAGTTTAAGAACCGCTGCTTTACATTAATATACGAAGAAAATTCATTTAAGTATGAAAGATAAAAAATGGAAAATAGTCCTTACCCGAAAATAAAGCTCAACGTCTGGTCTGGGCCTTTTTCCTTATGAATGACCGTGGCTGGGCAACGTGGTCAATGTTAGTGGTCAATGATATTTTGTTATTTTAGGGGGATCGGTTCGTTGGGTGGAGCAAAAAGGCTTCCCTAAGACCTTGGATTCCTACCGAAATTTCCCTCTTCTCCCAGTTGGGAAAGGTCAATAACGCTGCTTGACCGCTCTTGGCAGGGAGCAAAATTAACAGGAAGTCTTGTCGCCATCCAGTCTTGTTTATTATTTTTATGTCTGCGCCATATGTCAAAGAATTGTACTCGAAAACTCATTGTCAGACAGAAAAATGTCCCAAATTTTATATAAATTCGGGAGGCTATATTCTTTTATTTAACAACGTCTTTAAAATTCATGAAACTTAATTTGTTATGTTAAAATCTCATTTAACATTAAGTATAAAAGATCAATTTTGCGTCAAGAAAGACAAAAAAATTGATTTGTCACTAAAGATCCGCCGTGTTGAGAGACTTGTATACGAGAAAATTCAGTCCTCACGAGGATGGGGTGTGGAAGTTTGAAAAGTTAGATCCCAGCTCAGACGTCTTCCTTGTCACTTGATCGACATTCAATATTACGAAGTCTGTTGCCATTAACTCTTATTGAGACTAGGTTTCCGGTGTTCACTTTTTTTTTTTTTGAGTTCTCTTTATGGAACCTATAATTTAAAATTAAACCTCTACAATACTGTTTTCCAGCTGGAAGTATCTGCAATCGGTTTTTTCGTTCTATGGGCTGTTGCCAAGATCGTTAAAATTAATACTTACACTAATAGCCCCTATCATCATTTTTATACCTTCAAAAACCTAACAATAAATCTAAGTATCTGAATTTAGTAAAGAATAAACTCTTTATGTATCGCGATGATTTTTATATTTTCTGGGATAAAGTTCATGATAATTTTTTTAATGATATTGCAGATAAAGTCGCTACAATGTGGTCAATGGATATTCTCACCCACCACTCTTCTGTCATCAATGTCTTTCAAAATAAATTAACTGAAAAATGGGAGAGTTTGTGGTCAAACTCTAACAATGGATTGCGAGTCAAATCCTTCTTACGCAAACTCAACTTTGATACTAATCTCCTATCGCAAGTTAAGTTACAAAATTCTTAACTGACCATGACCCATTTGTTTTTATTTTCATCGTTTTAAATTAAAAACTAGTCCCAACTGCTTTTGTGGTTCTGTTGTAGACGCTAACTATTACGTATTTTTAAGTCCACTGATTAAAGATATTCTTTAATCTCCTCATGTGAAAATTTAGCACAGATTTGGTTCCAATCTGTCATCAAAAATCCTTCCATTCATTCTAAACACCACAAGGATCGCCTCTGCAATCCTAGTCCCTTAGATGAGATTGGATTACTATTGAATATAATTAATTTTTTTTTTCTTGCTCTACATGTTTTTTTAGCTTTGTATATTTTTTATTCTAGTGTACCAATTTGGAATTGCAATTCTGGTCATAACATGTTGTACTTTTTGCTATTTCGAACTCTATGCTGGAACTTCTGAAAATACCAATAAGTTGTGTAAACTTACTTCTGTAAAAAAAGTGTAAAAGGTTATAATTTTTCTCGGTTAATGCTAAACGCGAGTGTGGCTATTTTCTCAAAAGTCCGGTTTGTAGTTTTAGTTCTTTCGAGGGATCCTGGTTCTTTTGGGCATTCTATCAATAATCCCCCTGTTGCTTCAGAGTGTGGTGTTTGGGGTCATTTTGCACAGGAGAGGATGCATGTAACCTTCCGCTGACCTCTTGAAGGGAATAAACCTTGCCATCAAGTTTTATCACCCTCAAGGAGTCAGCGGAAAATAACATTCGTGCTCTCAACTGTAAAATAATCCTTCTTTTCTAGTCTTCAGTTTTGAAACTGGTTGCTTCCTCTCTTGCTCTACTGCAGTGTTCTTAAACTGTGGTCCATGGATCCCCGGGGGTCCCCAATGCTTTTCTAGGGGGTCCGCGAAGGTCTCTCAATTCATTTTAAGATTTTCCTCTTTTAAAAACTCTGAACAGCCCCGTTGAAGAATTGAAAGATATGCCATCCTAGGCTAGATTACTAAATTACTTCCAATGGAAAAACTACTCGAACATGTATTTCGATCAAAAATATTAATTCAGTTTTTTTCCCTCCTGTTTGAAATTAGTATTTTGTAACATTTTTAATTAGATGTTTTCCGTTTTCTTTAAGGAAAAAAAGAAGTGTTAGAAAAGTTTGCATAAGTTGCAAAGATAGGATTTGTGAGGGGGCCCTTAAATTACTGTCATGTGTTTTGAGTCAGTCTTAAAACGCATCTGGAAGTGGCAATGCCGGTTCAAGCCCATTTCAGGCCCTGTGCGCAAAAGATCTACGGGGCCACTAGGCATTGCCGGATCCAAGGACGAGCTCTTGGATCCGGTTAAGTCCGGCTTATCTAGGCCCTTCCGGGCCCCCGCCCTAAGCTCCCAATGAATAAACCTGCACTGGGAAGTGGCATGCCGGATGGAGTACAATTGTGACGTGTGGCTACCACGAGCTGTACTACTTTCTTAATTTTCTTTGTAATTTGCATATTGTTTGATTTCTGTTTCAAGGGTTTAGTCCATATAGCATACCTCATGAGCGAAGTGAACAAATGATGCTTTCAAAAATTTTCGCTAGTGATTTCGATGTTTGAATTGTGGAATGAAATAAAAGATGACAAGATAAACAGTAAGATGCGTGAATCTGAATTGAATTCTCATAAAATTGGCGAAGCAAAGCACACTGCTTCTATAAAACATTAAAAAAATCTGAATTCAAAACATAAAAAGCTTTTTGAAAATTGGAATAAACACATGAGAAATACAAGTTAGTGTGTTCACATGCCAGTGGCAAGGGTTTGAATTAAGAGTACCAGTGCCCCCCTCCCCGCATTAGACCAAAGATTATACCTCGTTCGTTTCAGTCTTCGTGTTTTTTAAAAATATATCTTCCTTACCCCCATAAAAGAAGTCTTTGGGCGTCACTGTCACTTCCCATACTACGACACTGTTTGATTTCTCGAACGAAATTTGCATTAAGAGTGGTGCGGGATCCCCACACCTCATCAGCTTCAGAGATGTTGCGTTTACGCAAAACGAAGTGCTAATTTTTATTAAAGAAAGGGGTTTCTCCAGATTTTCACAAGTGGCTGAATGGTCGTGGTCACGAACTTGAGGCCAGCGAGTTCTGGAGCAACTCAAGACTCGCCATGTAAAGGACCTGGTGTAGGCGCTAAGTCTACGTTGGTATTGTATGAGGAAATTTGAAGAGAGAGTGGATACACTCTGGTGTTCTTGTCACTAGACCGAGGTCCAAAATTATGAGGTCTGTCTCCAATAGCCGTCGCGTTACCTTAGAGAGCCACATTAAAAAAAAATTCAAATCAAAAACTATTTTCCAGAAAAGCTACTTAATATTTATCCTGATAAATAAAACATTTGCTATTTTGCTGTTTAATATACTCTCTGAGCTAAATAAAATGTTTTACATTTACCTGTTTTCAAAGCAAAATAAAAAGGCATGTTTGTAAAATATATTCTAAAATAAACATTCTTTCTAAATGTAGGGGTAAAAATATGTATAAGTTAGTTGTTGTGTGAGCATTAGTGCCGACTTAACATGAAAATGCAGGCGGAGGAATACACGAGGTCACATGCATGAATGGCTAACTTATCAATCAATTCCAGTTTTGCACTGACAGCTGCGGCTGAGCAAAATCGACAAGGGGAGAGGGCTTATAGCAGCCGATCCAAAATGGGCTGAACCCCTATTTCATTCTTTGTTGTCGTCCCCAACTACAGGTGTGAAAGAAGATCTAGTTCTATTCAAAAATCATCTTTTTTCTTTTTAAAGCTTTCTTCAAATAAGGTTTAAGAATGAGGCCCGAATTTGGAATATTATTCTCAAACATAAACATTAATATTACATTTTGGCTTCGCTATCCCATAGAGAATATAATATATATTATTTTTATCCGAGTTGATCCATTATTTCTGGTATGTTCATTCCCCCCTCCTGTTTACTGTAATGCTACATGTCAAAATAAAAGATTAATTGTAATGTATTTTGAAATTTTAAAAATGCTAAATTAAAACATGAATTACAATGTTGCAATATTTCATGAACATTTTCTGCTTAAAAAATTTGCTCTGCGAAGACTGTCTTTAGGTCGACGTATAATCAGCGCCAATTTAAGCTCATTTTGGGCCCTGGGCGCAGAAAATCTACAGAGGATCGAAATTTATAACCAGATTTTCTGGTTAAGTCAGCTTATCCGGGTCCCTCGGCGCCCGCCCAAAACGCTCAATGGATAAACCGGAACTGCGTATACTTATGACATAGGTACCCGTTATAATTTGTGAATGTAATGCCAGTCGTATGGACTTTATACTTTCCCCAGAGGCATACACAAGAGGAGAGTTTGGAGGTACATCTCCCTCCCATAGACCAACAAATTTTTAATTTTCACCATAGAGCCACCCTTTCGCGCATACGTCTACATGTTTTTTAGAATATGAACCCCCTCCATAAATTAATACAATTGTTGGCTTTTGCTGATGACATTAATATTGCTCGAAAATCCACCACACTAAGACAAGCCTTATCTTTAGAGACAGAGGCAATCAGGTTAGGACTGAGAATTGATGAGATTAAGACCAAATGCATGTGTTGCACTAAATCATATTTTATCAATTCTCACCTTAAAAATGGAAAGTATAATTTTGAAGTTGTTGACAGTTTCACTTATTTAGGTTCTGAAATCAACAATAGGAACAATTATACTACTAAAATTAAAGAGAGAATTACTATGGCTAATAGATAAAAATATATGAAATCGAATTTTTAATCAAAAGAAAAACAAAGGTTCTATTGCATAAAAGTCTTTTAAGATCAATATCAATTTATGCATGGGAAACTTGGTCCATGTCTCGGAACAGATGAGAACTTAAGTATCTACGAAAGGAAGATTTTAAGAATTATTTTTTAATGAATTGGAAAAAATGGTACGTGGTAAGATCAAATTTAGAACTCTGCCACTCATATAAAGAATCGACATCATATAAGTACAACGAATTAAATGGCAGACCAAGTTATCAGAATGGACGGAGACCGCACCACTAAAAAAATATTTAATGAACAACCAATCAATTGGCACTGGGAAAAGGTAGGCCAAAACCAAGATAGATTGGTGGCCTAGAAAAAGACCTCCTAGCAGTGGCGGTTTATTCATTGGACGATTGGGGCGGGCACCCAGAAGGGCCGGATAAGCTGGATTACCCAGATTTTCTGGTTACAAATTTAGATCATCCAGTGTCAAGGGGGCCTGTCGATCTTCTGAACCCAGGGCCCAAAATGAGCTTAAATCGGCTTGTCTCAGTCTTGAGAACTAAAAATTGGAGAACACTAGCAGGAACAAGGCTGGCTTGGGAAAAGTTTCTTAAAAAGTGCCAATGCCTACCCTGGGCTGTCGAGCCACTGAGGAAGGAAACCTCCTTTAAAGATGTGCCGAAGCGGGAACCCTCAGGGCCGGCGCTAACAGTTTCGCCACCCCGGGCAAAGAGATAAATTGCCGCCCACGTTTATAACAAAAATTAAAAGAGATTACCTAAACCCTTCCCACGCTTGATGTTAAAACAAAACGAGAGTAAAAAAAATTGCTATCAATAACGTTGAAGTTTTGATTAGCAAAAAATACTAATTTATGTTTTTGGCACTAAATTAAAATTAGGGTTGCACAGAAAAAAAAGAAGAGTCATTTCTAGAGCATAATTATAAAAAATACAGATATTAAAAAAAATACTAAAACAAATTATAGAACCACTAAATATTAAAACTTAATTACATATTAAAAATACATTTAATCCGAGAATTAAACTTAAGTGTTTTTTTCCTCACTTTTAATTTTGAGAATTTTCTTATAATTTCTGTAACATTAATTTCTTCTGCCAGTTCATGTTCAATGCCTATTATTGTCAGGCCATTTAGCCGTTCCTCAGTAGTTGTGGAGTGTAAAATTTTTTAATTAATTTTAATTTGGAGAAACTCTTTTCTCCATTTGCCGCACTTATTGGGAAAGTAAGCAATATCCTTAAAACTATACCGAGATTTGGAGCAAAATCCAGGTTCGATATGAATTTTAAAATCTCGGTTGGACATTCTTTTTTATTTAGCAAAGCCAAAACCGCTACTATCTCGTCTGCCAGATCCAGTACGTTTATATTTGATGAATTCCCATCAGTTAACACTGTTTCTAGATCTTTACAAAACTTAAATACGTCGTTTTGAATAGTATCTTTTAAATCACATATATAAATAATGAATGTACTCAAAAGCTCATCAATGTTTTGCATTTTAAATGAACTACTATCGTCTTTATAAGCGACTATAGAAATTATTTTTATACGTGAGGCGAATTTTTTTTTCATTTGAATAACAATGTCAATCGAAAAGGTTTTAAGACGATTACGGTACATTCAAGCTACGAAAACACATACTTAAATATGTTAATCAATGTAAAAATATTCAACGAAACTGATGACATTTATATTTATGTATGTAAAACGAAAGATAAATAAAATAGAAAAAGCTCAAATGCAGCAAAATAGTTTTTTTTTCACTTTATCTTACGCAATGTTTTAAATTCATGGGCATCAAAGCTTAAAAACCTAAAAGATAATTTGAAAATGAAAATATTGCTACCTTTTTTGTTGTACGACTTTTTCTTGTCTGCGTAAGCACAGGAAGCTTATAGAATTAGTTCGAAAGTCAAATTGACACAAGATTCCCTCAGTTTTCTTCGAAAAAGGGTCTTTTTCTCAGGGTCATTCTGCCCCTTTATTTTCATTCATAAAACTTGACCGTGCTTTTTATCCCTTTTGTTCAGACTTATCTCTGCCAAAATATATCTCTTTCAATAGTACCCGAATTCACGCATACAAAGCAGCAAGGGTTGTACGAAATTAGTTGAAAGAGAAGGAACCGGATGCCGAAATTCTTCTTTATCGCCCTCCCCCCTTCTGCCATGGGAACCAGCATTTAGAAACACAGCTTTAAATACTAATGAACGCAAGTTAAAAAGAAATACTCTAGGATAGTGCTCCACGACCTTTTTATCGCCGCGGACCGGTCAACGTTTGCTAATTTTACCGCGGCTGGCTTAGGGGGAGGATGTTGATTGTTTATATCTTAGACTGTTTTGATTTAATAATTTTAATTTAATTGTACTTAATCGTGACTTCTGAATAAAATATGATTATACCAAAAAATGAATATAAAGTGATTTAACAAAGGATATTAAGTGATTTTCATAAAAAGTAACCTCAAACCTAAGAAAAATATACCACAGTAAATAAAAGAGAAATAATTTAATGTTTCTTGTGCGGACCGGTAGCATTTGATCCACGGACCGGGGTTTCGGAACACTGCTCTAGGACACCATAGAAAACGTGAATATTTTGCATACACATTTTTAATTTTTTTCCTTCGAACTTTTATTTTGATTTGTGGAACCCCTAGGTATACCTCGTGGAACCCCAAGGTTCCGTGGAACACAGTTTGAAGACCAGTGGTTTATATCAATGGAATAATGTATTCTCTCTTGGGCGTTTTTCAAAAACGGTTTAAATAAAAATTTTAAAAAAATAGAACCAACTTAAAAAAAGCACTAAAAAGTGTAAAATTATTTTTAACCGACTTCACTGAAGTAAAGTAAATCCATATATTTTTAAAATCGGGTGCCTTTTTTTTTTTGGTAAAGTAAACCTTATTTAATCGGAAAACTTTGAATTTTTTTCCACCCCTTAATATTAACCCCAAAGGCGAATGGGGTAGTTTTTAAAAGTTTTAATTTTGCATTTTATTTGGATTCTCAGTGGCTTTATTTACATCAAATTTTAATTATTTTCGGAAACGTTTACTTTTTATCAACCCCTAAATGTACCCCAAAAATTAGAGGATGATATTTTAAACCACCTTTTTAACAATGGTATGAATCCGGTAACATACCCTATCAAACAAAACAAAAAATCATTCAAATTGGTTGAGAAATGCCGAAGTAATCGCCGGACAAACATATATAAAAAAAAGCAAGAATTGATCGAATTGATAACCTCCTCCTTTTTTGAAGTCGATTAAAAATACATGAAAACGCCTCGTTTAAAAAGAAACATCCTGTAGAAGCTATTTAAATATTTTTTGAGAAAAACTGAATATTTTTTAATTATTCTACTCACTTTACTTTTATAACTAACACACGTTTATAAAAGGCCCAGTAAATAGTAAATGTATTATAACGCACTCTACTTTACTAGCAACCAATCTGCAATGCAATTATTCCATAAATAAAACAATAGACAACTGCCTTTTTTCAAGCCAATTTGCCGCCCCGGGCAGGGGCCCAGCTTGCCCACCCCTAGCGCCGGCCCTGCTACCCTGCTAGTATGATAGTTATTTTTGAAAAAAAATATGCAGTATGTATCACCTATGCTTGCTGGCTGTTGGCTGAGTATTTTTAAACTTTCATAATACATCCAATAAAAATTGGAACAACAATAAGTATTTTCGAAACATTAATTGTTATGATTCAACACCTGTTTCTAAATATTGATTTATTGAAATTATTTTTTTTTATGTTCCTAAGAAAAGTTATTCAAAAACAGAAGCACTCAATTGTTAAATGAGGTCCCCCCCCCATTGTTTGACTCTTTATGTAACAACTATACATACTTTGTTGTCAATTTCAGTTTAAAATCCTTAAATAAATTATTTTAAAATAGAACTACATTGCATTAAATTTCTGTATAAATTTAAAATAATAGGAAGATTATTTGGTTTTCTTATCAAGATTCCCCATATTTCTAGGTGAGAATAACGGAAACTGTCTCTCCCTACCAGCTGAGTTTTTTACAAAAAGTAAGTTTTCTTTCAAAGTATAAAATATTTAGTCTGAGGTACATTCTGTAAAACCTGTTTTGTGCGGTAGATAGGAACCGCATAAAAAGAAACCGCACAAAAAATATTCGAAAATTTCATATGTACTTACATATAATAAACAACTTTGTCGACATACTACAGAAAAAAAAATTTATACGGTGGAGAGGAACCGCATAAAAAAATCGTTCTTAGGAAAGTCAATTATTTACGAAATATAAGAGAAAGTATTTACAAACAAAATAAATAATTAAATTACACATGAAAACATTTAGTTTCTCATTGTACACATCGAGAAGTTTTCTAAAGCGCGTGTCTTCCTTGATAAATTAATTCAAAATCGCTTTCGTCACTTGAAAATACAATTTGTATTTTGGCACCATAAAAGTAAGTGATAAGATTTTGCGAGAGTTGTAAAAGAGTAAAGATCTGAGTTCTAAAGTATGTGATAAGTTTTATTCGATTGGTAAGTTGCTTGTAAACGTCACGTTAACCAGATGTGCTTGATGGAAGCTCTTTTTGGAATTTCAAACTCCTTTCGGAATTGTTATCTATTTGAATAAAATGCTTTTCCGATTTGTAGGAAAGCTGGATTCTTACATATATTTTATTCGCTCTCAAAGAATCCAGTTCTCATCTTCAATCAAGCGCGTACTGATAGCGCGTTGAAAGAAAGCAATTGAGCGTGCATTGTCGCGATAATGTTCTTAACAAACGAACAGAGCGTCTTTAAATGTGCACATGCACATTGATAGAAAACCTTTCAGTGTCGCCAAAGGCATTGAAATTCATATACCACATACAATAAAATCGCACAGAAATAAGATTGGACAAAACAAATCGCATATAAAAGAACCTCACAAAAACAGGTAATTTTAAATACATATTACTCTAAATTTTTAAAATGTTTTATTTTTATGAATGTTAGTAAATATATCAACAATGTGTATATGAGTACTGCAATTAAATATTTAAGTAGAAATGGTATAGCATGTTTTATTTCTCATTTTAGAAATTGGCGAAAATCGTTTTTGGAACAAATTTTACTGAGAGATGATTCGAATCACAAATCAGGAAGATTTTATTAGAGGAACGGGTCTGTTTAAACCACGAGTGTATCGAATAGTCCAAAATAAAGAAAATAATGAAACGCTGAAAGGTGTCACTCCACTTACCGAGCTAACTTATGAACTCGTTCCAGAGGATGAGTTATATTCCACAAATTGCTCTTCTGCATCGGAGCCTCACTGTATTCATTGCTCCTATCTTTACGACAACAGGTAAGCATTTTAAAATATTTTCCCCACATATATGTAATAAGTATCCGGGAACTAAGTACCAATTTGGAAAAACTCGTATAAAATTTTTTTTTACAAAACAAAATTTATTTTTATATGAGACAGCATGTCGGAAACTACTTTTCTACCTAGTTACCACCATCGCTTAAACCAGGGGTCAGCAACCCACGACACACTTGCACATGTGGCACGCTGTACAATTCTCAGTGACACTCTGCACTATTATACCAATTTGTTAATTTTTGAGTGGATGGAAGTTAATAGAATTGTAATGGACCTTATTCAACAAACACCTGCAGAATTATGGACATTTACGGAATTGTGAAAAAATCTGAAAAATAAATTTACAGCTATTTTGTAAATTATTGAATGCCATTATTGGAGAGATTTAATTGTTTGAAAGAAAATTGCATGTAATCTGCTTTCCATTTGCGGTTCCACATATCTAACAAGGAGAGAGCACGACTAAGGAAATTCATTTGGGATCGAGACTTGGTGTAATAGTAGTACTCCTTGACGGTTCACCCCTCAATGTAATTCCGCCGAATGGCCAGTCAATTCGGAGAAATCAGCCTTCGAAATTCATGCTTAGCTTTTATATAATTAAATTTTAATTTTCCGCAACGAGTTCGTAGCTTGATTGGTAAATCGTCTGCTTACTATGCGCGAGGTCAGGGTTCGATTCCACTCGGTCAATTTTCTTTCTTCAATTCATCTAATTATTTTTTAAAATTAAATTTTTATCGCTTTCGATTGGCGATAGAACAAGCCGGCCAAGGAAGCAATTTAATCTGATGGGTAAAGAACTCTTGAGCATCGCGTGCTGCGTGTGACTGCGCTTTATCCTGTTGAAATATGGCTGATGACAATCGCTGAATGTATGGGAGGACCATGGGCTCCAATACCTCATAGTAGATGTAGCACTGGCTGTTCAGTGTACCGGCAATGCGTATTAGAGGGAGCGGCAGTGAAATCCAATACCACCCTAAACCATGATACCGGATGCAGAACCAGTGGCGATGCATAGCGCAACAGTTCAGCTGCCTCTCACCACGGTGTCTCCAAACTCGAACACGACCATCGTGATGTTGTAGGCAGAAGCGGGATTCGTCAGTAATCACAATGTTGTTCCATTCCGTTGTCCATGTCCTCCGTTCATCGCACAATTAGCGTGTGATTTTTAGTCCAGAGTAAACGAAGCAATGGACTTCTTGCGGACATTCTGTGACAAATATATACGGAACTTCATCACTAACCTTCTGAGACGTCTTTTTTAGGGAAATTTAATTCCCTACCTATTTCCAATCAGTTCCAAAAAGAGGACAGGGATTCCGTGTTATGCAGATTAGATAAAGTATTTAAGTCAAACGGAATAGTAAAGTGAGAGGCAGTAGGAGAGAGATTGAAGCAGGAAGTTATAATAGTGAAGTTAGAGATTTATTATTGAAGATTTCTAGGTGGATAAATTAGGCTCAGGAAGAGCTGAGATTCAGTGTGGTAAATATTGATTTATAATTAAAGTCTCCTTAAAATTTTATATTAGGAGTGAGATTAAAGTTAAATGTTCAATAGGAACTTTATTGAACATAATTCTGGGATCTCTTATTGCGGTAATCTCTGCGTGATCGATATTCTAATTGTTAATTAATTGGATCAGTAAATATTTAAGTTAATATAAAGGAAAGTCCCATTTAAGCCTCATAAAGCTATTTGAATTATTTGTTATTAAAAGTCTTTGATTCTATTTGGGAAAGATAACCAAATAAAGAAAGTTATTCATAAAAATGGCTACTGATTCTTCTTTGACTCAAAATTATTCTCGTTCTCAAAGTGAGATCCAAGGGGATCATCACAATTCAACTCAACTGCAAACGGGGCCGAATGGTACGGGTGGATACCGAATGATGTGTAACACACTGAATATGCTGTCCTATGCTTCATGATATGGCTGCACAATCCATCTCTGCCATGCGCACAATCCACCTATCATCATGGACAGTGGTGCAACGAGGTAGGTGTGATCGGCTCCATGGGTCCGTCATTTTCTCCTGTATTCAGCAATGACAGATCCGCATCACAGTTACTTGGTTTCATCCAAAACGTTGACCGATTTCTCTGAAGAATAGTCCGCAATCCCCTTAGGCTACTATTCTTTCTCGGTCGAATGCAGAAACTTGGTCAAAAGACGCTCGATGTCTTTCACTAGGCATATGTAAACAGTTTACGCAACAACAACAAAAAACGGACAAAAAATCTATTGCTCTATTTCAAATCGTCAATTTCTTCTCCCCTTACATGACGCTTGTGGGCGGCGCTATGATCGCCCGTGAGTGCGACTGCACTATAATGCTAATGATTTGCATATTTCATCGCCGCCAACGAATGATGTAAATTTCACATGGTTTGCATACTTCCTTCATCGTGTTGCATTTCGTGTGGCCAGCAGTGCATACTCATCATTTAGCGAGTTTTTCTTCTAGGACATGAAACGTCGGTCGACGATTATGTGCTTTACACAAATTTCGCTTCCTGCTCAATTAAAAAATGGCACAGAAAGTATGACTAGCATAGTGTTCTTGATAATAAATGAATGAAAAAGATATGTTTGATTTAGATAGGATTATTATAATCAGTGGAGCACATGGGGGGCGAACCCCCAAGCCCTTGATTTTTTCCGATTGATTATAATTCTAAGTATATAGTACGTAAAATTTTATTAAGTATTTGTTATTAACGATTAATTTTATTAATTAATGCTAATTATTTATTCAATAATTAGTTTTTTACTGTTTTGTTCCCGAAAATCGACAAAATCAAAAGGAGCATAGTACAGGAATGGTGAACTTTAGATCCCGGACCCCCTCCCCTCCCCTTGAAAATTTCTGTGTGCGCTACTGATCATAATTGAAATTACCGTCATTGGTGTCTGGCATTTTACTCAATAGCAATTTGATTGGAAAATACTCTTTCAGTTGAACAACCGTAACTTTTATGACAACGTGTTTGAAAATTACTGGATTATTATTACTATTATTATTTTTTTTCCAATTCATCTTACACATTTTTGAGAAAAAATGCACTGCTCGTATTATATTCGGAAGCCTATGGTATTTTATACAGAGGATAAATAACAATTTCTACAGATTCACCGAAAATCACCAACTTCCTAGAGTTAAACATTCTGACATATACAGTCGAACCTCTATTTTGCGAATTTTTCAATACAGCCAACTTTTTTCCTGGAACCATGAACATTTCACGATTTTCTTCGTAAAATAACCTCCCAATAGCGAAGTGCATTTTCTATGTAACGAACTATTTTTCTTATGATTCAACTTTTTTCTCTCTATTTTTAAAGTATTTCTGGACATTTCAAGTTTTTCTCTCTTTTAACGCATTTTATGATGGTCCTAAATCTTGAACCGGCTAGTCGTGGAATCTGTGAAGGCGAGTTGAAGCAAAGAATTAAAACTGCGTGATATCCTTAATTTACCATTTGTGAAAGATTGGATTCTTTATACTTCTGTAATATAATCCTGTAACGTTTATTTTTGCATACCTTTGGTCACATAACCAGCGTGGTACAATTTTTCTGAATTTTTCAATGGAGGAGCTAAGTTCAAAATTATATTACACTTTATCCAAAAGTGCAATCACTAACGTCTGTAATGTTTAAATTCAAGCTAAGTGCACAAAATTTATCATGAATCATTTCTGAAATGTAAAGTTAAAGCTTCCGCCTATCAATCATTTTGAACTAATTAATAATGTTAATTCTATGAAAAAATTTTACTTTCCTCCTCAAACTTAGACGAGTCCTTCAATGTGAATGCAATCAAATGCATCCGATTAAAGCAAAAAATATATAAAACAAAGGTTTCTCTGAAATAAAATTTTTCATCCGGTTTATGAAAATACAGTCGAACCTCCATATAACGAACCTCTATATTGCGAGTTTTTCTATACAGCGAACTTTTTCCTGGGACGAAGAACATTTCACGATTTTCTTCCTATAGCGAAGTTCATTTTCTATACGACGAATTTTTTCTCTTGTGATTCAATTTTTTTTCTCCCTATTTTTGAAGTATTTCTGGGCATTTTGAGTTATTCTCTCTTTTAGAACATTTTATGGTGGCCATGAATATTGAACTGATTTTATTAGGTGCCTAACTCACCGTGAGTGCAATATAATTCTGGACATTTCATCCAAGAAGTGAAGCTTTAACTCCTATTGTCCAGTTCACTGGTGTGGCCGCGGTAGCCGAGTGGTATAGGTATCGGATCGTGGCTGACTTTGTCACGAGTTCGAGCCCAGTACCACTAAAGACCCACCATGTAGGGCAGCGATGCACGCTAAATCCATTGAGAGCTGAAACGTCCTCTCATTGGTGTGGTGAGGTAGTTAGGAGAGGAGGGTGCCAGCTCAGGTGTCGTCCACGTCACTTGACCATGGTTCAAAATTACGTGGTCCGTCGCCCAAAGCCCTCGTGTAGCTGAACAGTGCGACGTTAATATTCAATCAATCAATCTCATGTAGCTGAACAGTGCGACGATAATATTCACTCACTCACCAGTTCACTGGAAACATCTTTGATAACCCCTTTCTCCCATAGTGAAGTTGTCTCATGTCCCCGTGCCTTTGAATTAGTCTCAGTTCATTTGTAGTGTTGATTCGTCGTACTTGTAGCTTGAAAATGTCAAAACATAAGGACTTGAACATCAAAGAAAAAAATTGTATTCTTCAGGAAGGAAGTAACTTTCCTTGCTGTTTTCCTTTCTTTCTTTTTTTTTTTTTTTTTTTTTGATAGATAAGATATAGAAAATAAATATATATTAATTTTCACAAAGTTGTGAAAAATTACTTTTTTATTGACTAGTGTTTATGAATTTGAAATTAGTTTTATGTGGTTTATAAAAAAGATTGAAAAATGAAACTCAATATAACGAATTTTCCATTTAACGAACTTTTTTTCGGTTTCGGATTTAACGACTTCGTTAAATAGAGGTTCGACTATATTTTATTTTAAAGCATTTGTGTGCTTCATATGTTGGGAATATGAATGCTATTTTAATGCAACATATTATAAAAGCAATTGTGCTAAAAGAATACAAGCTTTTTTAATTAACTACGATTGGTTTATTTTATAAAAATAATTCACATAAATTTTAAATCAACAAATGGTTTTTCGAAAAAAATGTTTGCCAAAACCTTCTTTATTTTTTTTTCTTTTTTTCACATACACTTCTAAATAATAATAATAAATTGGTTTATTTTCAGGGTAAATTCTCCAGTCATAAGGGAGCAAGGCCCACAAACACAAGAAGATTCAAGTTGGGGAATAAAACGACTTATAAAAGAAATAAGTTCTGTTCTGAAAATGTGTGTCTTACACATATTTTCACTACAAATGTTTTTACTTCGAATGGTTTTTAAATATTACTTCGAAAGGAAATAACAGTTTCATGTTTTTTATTTCATAAATGAATTTGAGTAATGTTTTCAACAAGCCAAAACTCTTTTAGGGATATAAGAGCTATATACTGTTATTATACATTCCTTTTCACTTTCTATTTACCATGTTTTTTTCCAAAAATAAAAACATTACTTTAAAATCTTAATGTTGCTTTTCTTTTTCTTTTAAAAAAAAATGTTTCATGTGTTATGTACATAACATTATTTAGGTTCGGAATTTAACAATATAACCGATTGTACTACTGAAACCAAAAAGAGAATTACTGTGACTAATAAATGCCTTAACGGAATATGAAAAATAGTGTAATATAAAAGAAAAACAAAGGTTCTACTGTATAAAAGTCTTTCGATCAGAATTAACTTATACACGTGAAACTTGGTTCATGTCTCGGAACAGATGGGAACATAAATATCTACTAAAGGAAAATTTTAAGATTCATTTTTGGAGGAATTGAGGAAAATTGAACGTGGCGAAGAAGATCAAATTTCGAGCTATATCAATTATATAAAGAATCTGACACTGTAAACTTCATCAAAATGCAATGAATTAAATGGGCAGGTCACGTTGTCAAAATGGACGAAGACCACACCACTAAATAAGTCTTCAATGCCCAACCAATTGACAGAAGAAGACAGGGTAAACCAAATCTTAGATGGATTGATGACCTAGAAAAAGATCTCATAGTTTTGAGAACTAAAAATTGGAGAATACTAGCAAGAAGGCTGGCCTGGAAAAGGCTTCTTGAGAAGACCAAGACCCACCCTGGGCTGTCGAGCCACTGAGGAAGGAAGAATGTATATAACATTACACGCGAAAGACAAATTAATTGCATGAGCGTACAGTAGAACGTCGTTTATCCGAATCAATTGGGACCGGACACCGTTCGAATACGCGATTGTTCAGATAACCTAAAACCGAGTGCGATCCATGCAGTATATGAAACCGGACATTATACGAATATTGAAAATCATCACATGCGGGAAATGTGCTTGAAGAAAAAGCAAAATAGGTACAAAATGTCGCAAGTTTACCTTTATTGTAGAAAATAATCTTATTTTTTGCTGTATCATTCGTTTTTTCGCTGCAATGTCTCTAATTCTCTTGAGCAGCAGTAGTTGAGTAGGACAGCACTCTGATTGTTGTTCGTACCACTCCATAGCTGTCTCTAACGCAGTCAGCATTTGATGGACCCTTACTACTTGGATGAATTCTTCTTGCACGGAAGTCATAATTTCGTCGTCATTTAGCATTTGAAATCCACAGTCTTCTGCATCGCATGCCATCCAGGTTTCTACAACTTCTTCAGCGCAATCTTGAAATCCTGGGATTGATTGGACAAAGTCGGTAATCTCCTCCCCTTGGTCGTATACACCACCTCACTTGGAAACCAGCTGACCTAATATTCCGCGCAGATATTTACCAAATCACACGACTGAAATTCCCTAAATATCCCTGACATTGGGTTTTCCCGTCACTTTTGGCCTCACGCGAAACAACTGTTGAGCTTTGCACTATTCGAAAACGTATTCATGTACAGTACATGTAGTTGACAAAAAAAAACTTGTCCGGATATTTGACGCTCCGGATAAGAAACGTTAGGATAAACGACGTTCTACTGTATTTAAGAAAAAATATGGTTCGACTTTCCTAACCAACGGCATTTATATCTTTCCACACACTCATCCCAGATCTAGTTTCACTGAAGAACCTTTGTTTGTGTGGCAACTCGTACCACAGGAATTTTTTTCCCCTCATTGGTTGCATTTTAGCAACTTAGCCTTTGTAGACACGGCAAGTTCCTAACTTTGAAAGTCATTGCATGCTGGCCAAGGCCGGATCTACGTATGGGCTGAAGCCCAGGCCCCCAGGTTCTAGGGGGCCCCATTTCCCACTGAAGATATCAAACAGAAAAAGTTACTTACGATCAAAATAGTAATAAAATAGCAAACCCCAGTAAAAATGTACAAATCAAAAATAAAATACTCGAAATACCATATAATTTATTTTTATTTTCGAGAGCAAGAGCAATTCATTTCAAGAGCAATTCGCTAAATATGTACCTTGGGCTGCACATTCTCTTGATCTGGTTGGTGAAGAATCAGTTAAGATTGTAACTGAAATCGTGAACTCTCTCTTCTTTGGTTTAGTGCAATAAATATATATTTTCTTTTCTGCTTCGACCCATAGGTGGGAACTTCTAAATCGTGAAATTAAACTGAAATTTGCCTTAAAAAGTTTAAGTAGGACCAGATGGTCTTGTCACTACGACGCTGTTGAAGCCTTGGAACATAATTATGTAATATCATGAATATTCTTGAGGTATTTAGTGACAATGAAAATGCGAAAATTGATTTTCAGAAAGAGGCATTAAATTTATTTAATAAATCAACAAAACTTAAATTTGTCATTTTATTTATATTTTGGGATGGAATTTTAGAAAGATTTTTAATTCAGTTAACAAAAAATTACAGACTCTTGGTTTGGACATCTGCGAAGGGAATAACTTAATTATCACTAACCCTTTAACAACCGCATTAGGATTTACAGTAAATGCAATATTTTTTTTTCAATCACCGCATTAAACATTAAGAGATATACATAAATAAAATACTCAACTTCGGAAACTTTAATTTGTTACAGCTAATTAAATTGGTATTTTAAAGTATCGTCAGTCCTCGAAGGTCTCAAATACTCTCATAACACGAAAAGACCGAATGACTCTTAAAAATACTAAATAACCAGCGAACACTAATGTTTTACAGCACAAAATATTTATATTTTTAAAGATTATTAAATCTTTAAAATTTATTTACTTTTTTTACACATAAACTTAATTTGATGATATTCAAAGAAAGTTTTTTTCTTTTCATTAATCCACAGAAATTCACTAAACTTTATGAGTTTTGAGTGAGGTTTCGATTGAATGTTTTTAAAGCCTTGTATCCTGGGGTAAGAAATGCCGAATTTTCTTAACATGAACTACTACCTCTTGAGTTCAGTGTCTTGATCGTCATACTAAGAATCTAACGAAAGTTCCAGCAGATAAAAAAATTTGCTGGGACTTCTTTATCCGAAAAATCATTCGTTAGTACATCAAGGATTTCAGAGAGTAGGTTCTGTAATAAATCCAAAGCCTCTTGACAGTTTCTTTTTTCCAAATATTCTAAGAAAAGGAAATAATAACAGCACCTTGAAAATCTCCTATTATTGTTAAATCTCAGTTACACAAAGAAATTAAAATATTGTTAATTCAATTCCTACTATTAGCTCACACTCTCTATATATTTATCTTGGTGGAATTTTCAATCGTTAATGAAATACATTTTAAAGCGCTTACTTGAGCTAAAATTTTATATACATGATTATTTTGGATGACAATACAATAATTTAAATATAATTAATAAAAATTGATTAAAGCTAATTATTCAAAGAATTAAAAATGCTGCCACGTTGGCATCATTTTTGGCGACTTGTATCAAAATTTTTGGAAAAGGGTTTTTTTCCTCACGTCTTAAAACATTCAGTTGAACTGAAATTTTATATATACACAATTGTTTTGGATGACAATACGATACTTTAATGATAATTAATAAAAATTAATTACCACTTAATGTTGTGATTCTGTCATAGGTATACCCATATTTATATTAATCGTAGCTATTTAATAAAAAGTAGCTAAAATAAAAATTTTCTTTGTTGATCTAAGTAGGAATTGATTTAAAATTGTTTTTTTTTATGTATTACTTGTTTTTTAAATGATAGACATTTCATTTAATTGTACGCAAAAAAAAGAACAAGCTCTGCTTCAAAGTTCAAAATCTTTTGAAAACGTTAGAATAAAATAATAAGAAAGCAAAATAAATAAATTAAGCTAAAAGAAATGTCAGGGAAAAAAAGCATCATTGCACAATAGTGATGACCTACAACACAACAAAAAACAACAATAAGCCACACGGAAGAGGAAAAAAACAAAGTTCTTACACCAACACCCAATGTGCGGTCGGTACCACAAGATTATTCAACTGTAAAATTAATTATATACACTGTTCACTTAAAATAAATAGTAAAATCACGTGCGTTTTCTAAGGTCTTCCTTAACATATAAAAAAATAAGACACTTTACCTTTTGACATTAACTACTTTTTCGGAACAAAAATGACAATCTTTGCCATCCGATCAAAATGTCAGCTGAAAACGCAACTTCTGCAAGAAAACTATTCGCCTTCACCACTAAAATACTCGTCATAGAACCCGTGATGCTATATATCTTGAAAGAGTGAATTTAAAAGAATATTCCTGCTAAGTATCGTCAGAGTATTCGTAAAAATGTTTATTCTTTGTAATTTTAAAGTGAGTGATACTTATAAGTACCGTCGGTACACACACATACAGGGTTAAAAAAACGTTTATAAGCAATGTAAGACATGAATCAGATTTTAAAAAAAAATACTGAAGGAGTATCAAGATGCAGCGAAAAGATTAAGTCATAGTGTAGAAACAGAATATAGCGATGTGAACAAGAGACGGGTTATTTCAAAATTTGCAGATAAATCCATAGAAAACGCTGTGCAAAGGACAAAAAAATTTAAAAGAGACACGCTTATAGTTGCGTTAGATAAGCTAATTCTTGATTTAAATAGAAGAAGTCAAGTATATGCAGAATATAGTAAGAAATTAAAATTTTCGATGGATTTGCAAGATCTAAGTAATGAGATCGTCGACCTGGAGATTGTAAGCGCTATTATTGATTACTATTCAGGTGAAGTAGATCACACAACATTTAGTAAATGACGGTTTTCAGCACAAAAATTATTTAAAACAAACTGAGCTAGAGTCCTATACTTGTAGTGATGTGATCAATTTAATTTTTGATAAGAAACTTGTTGACGTTTTTCCAAATTTGTATAACATTTTAAAGTTTTTTCTATCGCTCGCTGTTACTAGTTGTGAAGCGGAACGTGCGTTCTCTAAAATGTCCTGCATAGAAAACAAAGATAGGACAACAATGAAAAATACTAGGCCAAATTATTTATCACTTCTTCCTATTAATACTGATCTCAACAAAGACTTGAGACGTGATGAGCAAATAAAAGAATTTGCTGCACTAAAGTGTAGAAAAGTTTTTTTGTAAATTATGTTATTGTTTATAACTTTTTAAGTTGTTTGAAATAAAAAAAAAAACCTCACACACACACACACAAGTTTCGTATATTTTAAATTTCCCCCACAAAATTCTTTTTAAGGAAAATGGCGAAAATTTTAACTATTTAGGGAGCCCCAGGTATAATTAGCCTAGGGCCCCCAAAGGTCATGATCCGGCCCTGATGCTGGCACCATCTAGTGGCGGCTTCGCTACCAAATTTGGACGCTTGAATTAATTTGTAGTTCAAGCTCTCGTCTCATGCTAAATATTGCCGAGAGTACCAGAGTCAAATTGATACTCAAAGGATCTTTTATATGCCGCATAATCATATGTGCCTACGATTTTCACATCTGGAAAATCTATCGTCTCCAGTTGGGATCGAACCCGCACCTTCGGGTTTTCGAGGCGGGTACGCTACCTCTAAGCACCGGAGTCGACACGAAAGGGAATTTTAAACGTTTCTTTCCTTTCCGGAGGGGGAGGGGAGATTTAAACATCTAAAAGAGATGTAATTAATAATTTCATTTGGCACGGACGCAACAATAATTCTTTTTCCGATTTATTTTTATTCAATCGATTGCTGTATGTAACCTTATCGTCTGATTTTATGTTTTTGTTGTAGTAAATGTTCTGCATGGCGCGTGTTTAGGTTTGTTAACAAAAGGATGGAAGGAGATTTTGCTACTTCTGTTTGAAATTTAGCAGCACGGACCTTAAAATATTTAAATATATAACGGTAGGGAAAATTGTGGGCTTTGGCCCATTCAACGGAACCAAATTTCGACGCTCTCTTGGGGCTGTATGAGCATTATCACTTTAGGTATCGTTTTCATCCTTGGCGGAATTTAAGACTACTATATATATATATATATATATATGTCAAGCATTCTTCGTATGATTGCAGCTCCTTGGAGTAGGAAAGCCTACACCAAAAGTCCACTTGACCTTTCCGCAAAAGAATGTCGCGAGCCAGATCCTGCTCATTAAACAATTGCCCCTGAGATATACCCCAGCAGTCTAGACGAAGTTCAGGAAAAGCAGGGTCTAGCATAGAAAGACTTTACCCCCTGCACAAGGGTCATATCACGCAGGTGATCGCTTCTAAAGCGCGCCAAGGCCGTCTGAAGAACCCTGGATCTCCTGCACTGTAGAGATAGGCCTGAATTCTCTAGGTGAATACCATTGGTGAGCAGAAGGTTTTCGCAAAATCCGATTCATTTCAATTCTGTGGAGGGAATAAATTTCAGAATGGCTCAAAGCAGAGGAACTGGGGTCAGGGAGAACACAACCCCTACCAGCCAGCTCATCAGCGGTCTGTTATAATATCATATTTAATTCTGTCAATGTGCTTTAGAAAAAAATACGACTAAATTTTAAGATGTATACAGAGTACCCCGAAATTCAACGTCAAACATGAACGGAGGGGGAGGGAGTCATATTAGTTCCGGGGGAAAAATCTGTATCACATTATTTGCTGATGATTAGCATATTTTTGAAATTATGGAAAGTTGACACCATCCATCACATCATTAGACATTGTGACCACTAATTTCCGAATTTTATTTTATGATTTTTCACGGTTCTCATCTACATAACCGTTCTATTAATCACAGTTGAGCAAAAAACTTAGCTGATTTAGTTAAAAGTAACGTAATTTGCTTGAGTTGGGGATTGAGACAATATTGTCACTTAACTTTTACTCTCCATAAAAAGAAAAGTATTACATACTATCCTAAGCAAATTATTTCAAAAGATGACCCGTTTAGTTAAGATTCCAAAATAGTACAATACTTGCTATTTTTCTGTACGCAACATTTACCGTAATTTTTTTTTATATCAAAATGACTTCTTTTAAGAAATAAAAGTCATTCTCTTAAGTGTGTAACTCAAATTAAGCAGTAAATTTAAAAATAAAATGGTGAACATTTTTGTAATACTTTAATGAATTAAATGTTCGAAGTGCTTGCTTTCTAAACGAATGCAGATTCTACATCTTTTAAAAAGTGATCGCTTGATGAGCCATGTGTAATTTGTTAAATTTTTTTCTTTCACTGCTTCAGCAATCGTTTGGCGCAGTTTGGTTACACTTTCGATTGGTTAAAAAGAAGTTACAGGACTAAAGTTTCTTTTTATTTTGCCCTGAGCTAATATGACATCCCCCACTTTCACCCAGTTTCCTCTTGATGTCCAGTTCGGGACATCCTATACATATAATATTAATTTATAAAAACTGAGAACAACAGCAAGTAAATAGCGTTCAGGTTCGAAAATTTAAATGTAAGAAATGTTTAAATTTATTTCCTTAATGAAGTTGATTATTTTACACTAATTTTATAGTGTCGGTGTTTAGATCGATTTTTTTTCTCCCTAAAAATATTTTGTCGTTCTCATTTGTTGTGTCTATTAGCTCATATATTTAGTGGAGATTTCCATTCAGTCCATTAAAAGAAACCATTTTGTAAGAAAAAAATATACAACTTTATTATACATATTTTACCTTCCTTTTATATACAAATATTGCATTTTTTATTCATTTAAACATCTTGGTAGAAAATATCAAAATCTTCTTTTTCACTCTTTATGGCAACAATCAATAGAATAATACCAAACAGTACAATTACTATCATTACTGCAGAACAGATGTAATCCTCTATAAAATTTGAAGCTCTGAGGTGATATGCTATTTGATAACAACGGATTATGACGTAAATGACAAGCCCCATCACCACTAAAAACCATGTAATAATTGTTTTGGGATTGCTTAATAGCTCCAAACAGCACGACAAAATATTCTGTCTTTGCATAACCCTGTAGAAGAAAAAGTTAACTTGTACATCTCAAAACATAACTTTCAAAAAGAAAATTTAAAATCATATTAACGTGGTGCAATTTTAAATAATTTTATTCAAAAACAATTTCATTTAAATTCGCGACGCTGCGGTTGGTTTATTTTTTTAAAAAAGAAAATCACTTGAGTTTCAGATCAATTAAGGGGACTTGGTACCCTTTGAGCAAACTTCTTTATTTACGTATTTAAAAATTATATTTTAGCATTTTATACAATGTTTCTATTCAAGAAAATGTTACCAGATGAAAATTTTCATATATTATTCACACAATTTTAAAAATTTAAATTTTTTGAAGAAAATTGGGAAAATTTTAAAATCCTACTCCTTTTGTAAAAATTAATTTTTTGACCTGAATTTTTTTTATAATACTCTTATGGATGTTCTAAACAACTTTAGGGATCTATTTTAGAATAAATTCATTCGTTTTCGAGAAAAAAAATAAAATGTTGATATACAGGCTAAAAATCAACGAAAAAGCCAACATGCCTTACATTTTATTTTTTTTTAAAAAAAGTATTCAGTTTATAGCAAAACGGATCCCTAATTTTATTACATGCTTTATTTTCAACACGAAGGAACAAAATGGAAGTGATTGGTAAATAATTGTCGAAGGAGTAGCATTTTGAATGCACTAAGGTTTCGAAAAACACAAACTGAGAAAAACAGGTTTAAAGTTTATAATTCTGAAAAAATTATTATAAGCTTAATTAAACTTAAAATACCACTTTAAGATATTAGTTATACGTTTTTCTTTAAAATAATAGCATTTTCATATTTTTTCAACCCACACATTTTTATAAATGATCAACTTTTAGAGAGTACTAATTGCACATGAAAATTCAAGAAAAATGTTTAAAAAAATTTTTTTTCTGTCACGACAGAAATTTTAGCTGTTTTTCTTCTTATAATATTAAAGTATTACATTTGTATGAAAAATATATCAGGAATAAGAACTGAAATTATAAAATTATTAATATAAAATGCCTTAATTTAAAAATTTTACATGCACACATTTCACAAGGAAGAAAAATTACATTATTGTATTGCCTCGGAAATATTCTGCTTTTAATACTACACATTCTTTTTTATAGTTATTATTTCTATTTCTAAAATAAATTTTTTTTATCATAAAGCATTTTTTAGCTTTTTTTTCTAAAAAGGGGGTGTGGCTGAATTGCCTAATTTGTTTTCAAATGAAGTTTTAGTCAACTTCTAACTTTCCGACATGCACAAGTGATATATTAATCGAAAGATAATAATACAAAGAATAAGATTAAATGAAAATAAAAAAAAAACGATAGGTTTGTGATTTTTAGGGTACCAAGTCCTCTTAAGTGTTTTTTTTTAAACGTTTCATTTGTCGAAAGCTTTTTTTTTTTTTTTTTTTTTTTTTTTTTTTTTTTTACACATTTTAAACGATAAAATGTAACAGATCCGTCAGTTTGTCACGACAAATTTTCCAGTCAACAATGAATAATGCTCAGAAATGCAAGATGATTCAAGTTTGAAAATAAATTCGCTTAGAGAAATACAGTCGGACCTTTATTTAACGAAGTCACTAAATACCGGAATAAAGTTCGTTTTGTAGAAAATTCGCAAAAAAGAGGCTCGTAAATGAAGGCTCGAAGGCTTTTCATTGCGGCATTACTTTTAACAGTGGTAGATAGTTATTTCATCAATCAGATCTAAGAGGCATTTTTTTTGTTTTGCTGGTGTTAAATGAATCTATTTCAAACAAGACGAAACTCTTATAAATATCAGGACTATGCTTTTATCGTTATAATTTTGACGTATATGTACATTATGTATTTCGAGCACCTCTTTCAAACTGATTTTTAATTTTTAGATATATTTGCCGTATAGAGCGCACTCATTTTATATGAAGAAACTTTAAATGTACACGTGCAATTCTCTTATCTTTTGAACTCTAGAAATAGTGTATGAGTGTTGGCAGTAACGCACACAGAGAGGAATTTTTCGATGCGGAGGGGGGGAGGGTGCGTCCAGGGTCTAGCTCCTTTTGATTTTGTCGATTGTCGGGAACAAAAAACAGTAAAAAACTAATAATTAAATAAATAATTAGCATTAATTAATAAAATTAATCATTAATAACAAATATTTAATTAAATTTTACGTATTATATACTTAGAATTATAATCAATCGGAAAAAAATCAAGGGCTTGGGGGTCCAGACCCCTAGAACACCCCCTTGTGTGTGTAACTGAGTGTTGGTAATAAAAGCCTAGAATGAAATTAAACCTGAAATAAATTAAAAAGTCATTTATAAAAAAATGTACTGTATCTAACAATCTAGATAAGTGGTTCCCAAAGTAGTCCCTACGGACCCCCAGGGGTGCCCGATATTATTCAGGGGGTCCGTGAAATATTAAAATTGATTTGGTATTCCCTGAACAATGCTCATGCAAAATTTAATATAAAATAAAAAAATTGATCCATTTTTTTTTATGGAAATTTAAACAATAATTCATTTAGATATTCCGACTGGTTGTTGAACCCTTTTTCGCGTGGATTAACTCAGATCCCAAACGTAGATGAATCCATATTAGTACAGGAGCATCTTATTGAAATAACCACAACTGAGGAACTTAAACCAAAATGTTTGAACAAGGATATCACACATTCTGTGGTGACAAAAACAGATTCCAATTTTATATCCTGCATCATTGGTTATTGTACTGAAGTTGTTGACTACTTTCGCGTCCTCCGATTTGGTAGAACGAGGATTCAGTGCTCATAAAAAGAAACCGAATAAAAACTAGTGCTCGTGGGGATTTGCGGTTGTTACTTACAAACATTGAGACGGACATTTTACGGACTCGTAACATCTCATCAAGTTCATCCACTTCATTACTTTTTTTAATTTTATTTTAAATAAAAGTTATAATTTCAATAAAAAATTCTTAAACAAAATGTTTTCTAAAATTTGTAATTTTTAAACTATGCATTTATGTAGCTTTTTCACTTGGGATCTTTGGAAAAGTTTTGACTATAAAAAGGAGTCCGTGCGCAACAGTTTCAACTATAAAAAAGGGATCCATGGGTTAAGAAAGTTTGGAAACCCCTGATGTACATGGAATGGAAGATGATTATTTATTTATGGGACTGAGTAACAGTGATAGTATGGTGAAAATAGGAAACTGATATGTGTCTGAAGGTATAATGGAAGGGGAATATAATAAACTTTTCATATTACTCAATAAAGTTCATAAGATAAGATATTTTTTTTAAATAAACTACATTTAGATGTATATAAAAATCTATTTTTTTATGCTCGTCTTTTCTTTATTTTTAAGGCTATCATTTTTATGTCCAATGCATAATGATTTAATTTTTTGCTTGCATTAAGAAAACCAGGGCATTGTAACGTAGTGACTAGGTTGCATTTTTAGTCACACAGCAAGACATTAAAAAAGAATTTACTTTATTCATATTCTACGTCAATAAAATTTTCAATGCCAGCAGTATAAGGTAAATTGTAGACCAATTAGTCCTTTGTTTGCACGTAAGGATAACAAAATACAGTCCCGTGTTAAATTGGCTTCACGGATACCTAACCGTAGTGCGTCGGGTAGTGGTTTCTCCGGAGGGTGTTAGCTCTACACTGATTCTCCGCATCACAAGATCCTCCAGAAGATTCCACTCGTTCTCACCATCACGATCCGGCCAATACGTGAAGAGCGTGTTTTTTCTTTCGGCTTCTTTCTCTCGTCTCGATCCAATCTCCGTCTTATCATGTCTGCTCTCTGATCTCCCCTCTCGATGACTGACGATGATTTTTATGAAATGAGGTACCTAGACTGCGCCAGCAGTCTTCAACCCTCTATCTTGTTCTGCGATGTTCCTTGTGTTGTAGCTTTGGTTGGAGAGGAGGGCGTGACTTCAGAGGTGGAGATCCAATAGGAGTGGAGGAAACCAGTTGTAGTATGGCTTTGATTTGAGAATGGAAGTGAGCTTTTGGGAGTGATTGCACGAACTTTGAATTTAAAGAAAACTTTAGAAGACTTAGAATAGAGTAATAAAAATTAAGGTAAAAAATATTATCACCAAAAAATGACTCTTTTAAACTCCAGGGGTGGGTCCACAACACGCCCTCGTCTCCTCTCATTGGCGTCCTATTCGCGTGGATGTAACAATAGCACTCTCTCGCCCGTCGTGAATGAAGTGGTGCCAGACGTTCGTCTGCACATCTGGACACTTGTCCACCACGCTGCTATTGTTTTCTTGAAGTCATTCTCCTGCCATCTGTCCAGGCGTCAGTGTTCTCAGTTCATTAACTGTTACCCGGTGGGGCACTCCTGAGTCCATTATGACTTCCAGTCAGAGTGTCGTCGTGGATCCGAAGCCAAACAACGGACAATGATCCCAAAGCCACCTGCTCAAAGCTATAAAACTTGACATGAATGGAAGGGTGGGGGGCGTGCCAAGCGTAGCCGTTACAGCATCATGCACATTCAAAAAATCTATTTTTCATTTTTAGAATTAAAAAATAGGTCATATTTTTCTGAATCTAAAAATAACACTTACATGGTTCGATGATAAAATAACCTTAAAATATGGAAAAAGTAATTGACAAAAATGTAAGTAAACGCTTAGTTTTTTCACTTTTTCTCCAAAACATATTTTTTTTTACTTTTAGTTACACATTTAAAAGACACTATTGCACTATATGGTTCCCTTTTTTATACTTATGTACAAAATACCTGTAAATATAGTGAGTCCGTTTTTTTTTAGTTGAAGTAGTGTATAGTTTCTTAAAAAATAGTTTTATACATGAAAAGGGGGGAAAATTAACAATTTTCAAAATTACAAAGTTTTATAATTTTTTTAAAGAAACTGTTCTAATATTTTACTAAAAATAATAGGTTCACTATATTTTGTGTATTGCTTTATATACGTGCAAAAAAAATAATAATTTACATATTTAAGAGATACCTTTTTAAAAAATGGTACCTCAACGTAAGCATGTATTATGAGACCTAAAAAATTATGTCCAACTTAAATTAAACAGAGAAAAGAAATTATAACTTGAAAATTATTTTTGTATTTCTACAGAGAATGGTAAAAAATATCTTTATTAAGGTAACAAAAAAAATCTAAGCTATATTGGAAATTTTTAAAGGTATATGTCGGTGTTTCTCAAACTGTGAGGCACGCCCCCCCTTGGGGGGGCTTGATAACTCTACGAGGAAGCGCGAGCATATTGAAAAGTCAAAAACAAAAGTTTATTTAAAAAATTATTAATTTACTGACTGTAAACAAATACACTCTGTCGCAAAAAAATATATGCACCCAGAAGAAATCAAGCTACAATCACGAAACTCGGCAAGAATGTAGTCTGGTAAGAGATATGCAAATGATTAAAATTTCGAAGCCAATGAGACAAGGCTAAGTGTGCTATGCGCATATTAGTTGCGCAACTGGGAGAGTTTAAAAGCATGAGTACGAGCGCCGTACGGCTATCCAAACGAATCTGATGACTTTGATAGACGATATTGAGACTTAGGATGCCTCTAAGACGTAACCGGCGGCAGTACGAGCAGCTGACGGACTTTGATAGGGGCCGTATAATAGGCCTCAGAGAAGCAGGTTGGTCGAATAGACGTATCGGCCGCCACCTCGGTCGGAGCGATATGGTAGTTGCTCGGTGTTGGCAACAGTGGATCACAGAAGGTAGAGTGTACCGTCGCGGAGGGTCAGGACGTCCCAGGAACACAAATGATCGCGAGGATCGTGCAATCAGAAGAGTGGCCACTTCGGCACCAACAACGTCGCTAGCATCGATTCAACGCCACTTACCTCCTTCCAGACATCCAGTGCCATCAAGAGGAACCATAAGGGAGACGATTGACCGAAGTTGGCGAGGAGCCGACGTCCGCTAAGACGCTTACCACTGACCCCACATCATAGGCAGTGTCGACTGGATTTTTGCCGACCTCGGGCAACTTGGAGTGTGACAGACTGGAGACGTGTCATCTTAGTGATGAATCCCGATTCAGTCTCAGTGCTGATGACCACCGCACACGTGTCTGGAGGCGCACCGGCCAGCGGTCCGATCCGTCATTTATTGTCGAGCGGCATACAGCAATTTCACAAGGTGTGACAGTGTGGGGAGCAATTTCTTGGGACACACGATCATCTTTAGTGGTCCTTCAAGGCACTTTGACAGCTCGCAGATACGTGGACGATATTTTAACGCCGATTGTGCTACCCATGCTATCAAGTCGCCCAGGTGCCATTTATCAACAGGATAATGCTCGTCCACATACTGTTCGACTCTCCCAACAATGTCTTCAAGGATATGACGTCCTACCATGGCCTGCCAGGTCACCAGATCTTTCGCCAATAGAGCATGTCTGGGACGCGCTGGGAAGGCAACTGCAGCCGTCCCGAGATACAGGAGAATTAACTGCGCAGATGCAAAGACTATGGCAGGATCTTCCACAGGGGGTCATAAGTGATCTAATTGAATCGATGCCACGCCGAATTTCGGCTTGTATAGCTGCCAGAGGTGGCTTTACTACTTACTGATTTTTAACCTTTTGCAAGCTGTAACCGCTTAATAAAATGATATTTTGTTCTGAATTTTTAATCATTTGTTTATTTTCATATACACTACATGCATACCAAATTTCGTGAATGTAGCTCAATTTCTTCTGGGTGCATATATTTTTTTGCGACAGAGTGTACTTTCTGATATAATAAAACATAAAATACACATTTACACTGATATAATACACCTTGTATCAGTCCTGTGTGTGTGCAGTGTATATTTTATTATTAACTTAACAATACTAAGTTAAGAACAAGTTTGATAATTACTAGTGACCCCCATTGGCTTGTATTAATATTTATCTTGATAATTTATGCGGTTTATAATAAGCTCGATAGTACGATTAGCACGATTTACTCGATTAGTATGATTAGCACCCCAATGCCACCGTTTTCCACATAGACTAGAGTATTTTGATGTTTTTTTGAGGAGGAGAAAAGGAATAAATAAGCAAATCCTCTGAAATAAGTAAATCCTTCGCAAACACTGTCAAGGTCCTTCTATTGCATTCCAAAGCCTTCGGAATAATTTTATGGATAACGCTGCACAGAAAAGATCTTTTTCGAAAAGACGTATATATACGTCCGGGGAAATTAATACTTTGGCTGAGTGAGACGTTCATATACGTTCGTGGCACATAAGAGGGCAAAGTCGAATTGTAGCCTTAGTGTCAAAGTATACACTGGTGTGCAAAAATTAAGGACGAGACGGTTTTTTCAATATAACTTTGTACAAAAGCTTTTCAAATCAACACATTTAATACCGTAAGATCCCCAATACGTAAGGACATGTGTAATATGTAAGCAACACTTACTAAAAGAGAAATCAGAGGGATAAAAAGAAGCTTGATTGAAAAAGTAGCATGGAGAGCAATGCGACTGAAGGCCGAAACATCCCTGTGATGGGTGTCCAGCAAGAAACATCCGGTCTTTAGTAGGGGATATGATCTCCCCTGACTGCTAGGCAGGTTTCACAGCGTCTGCCCATGCTGAGAATGAGGGTGTCAATGAGTTTGAGACTGCCCATTCGTCTTGCAGCGCCAATCGAAGCTCCCGAATCGTTACTGGTGGTAAGGTACGAGCTGCCAAGCGTCTGCCTAGAAAATCCCATACATGCTCGATGGGATTGAGATCCGGAGATCGTGCCGGCCAATCCATACGTTCAATATCCTCACTCTCTAAGAGCTGTTCGGCAGCTACTGTGCGATGACATGGTGCATTGTCGTCCATGAAAAGGAACTGCAGACCCATAGCGCCTCTAAAAAAGACGCACATATGGAAGAAGAATCTCGTTACAATAACGGGTCCCGTTGACTGAACCTGCGTCGAAGATATGAAGGTCTGTATGACTACCAAGCATGATGCCTCCCCAAACGAGAACACCGCGACCTCCATACCTGTCCCTGTCAATGATGTTCGAGGGATGATTGCGGCTTCCCCGCTCTCTCCAGATGAGTATGCGATGAGAATCGCTACTCAAACTAAATCTGCTCTCATCTGTAAAGAGTACTCGTCCCCATTCATTGTCTCTCCAATTCCGGTGTTCCCGGCACCACAGAGAACGCCTTCTCCCATGGGCAGGCGTTAAAGGTACACACCGTACAAGGCGTCGTGCAAACAGACCACCACCGTGCAGTCTTCTGTCCACGGTAAAACGCGATATCGGTCGTCCAGTCGCCTGTGTCGTGTGTCTAGCGATTTCTCCCGCTGTCTGCCGCCTGTTTCTTCTGGCCTGTAAGATAATGTACCGGTCATCTGCGGGTGTGGTTCCTCGTGGACGACCACTACTGAACCCCCGGATAGCTGTTCCTGTAGTTTGAAATTGTCTCCAAAGTCGTGAAACGATGCTGTGAGCAATTCTGAACTCTGCAGCCACACTGCGGTCTTCCTCCAACTTCCCAATGATTCGACCTCGGGTAAAAGCATCCAGATGTCGTCTAACAGATTGATTATTCGCCATTTCTCGCTGAGGCAGAAACTCGGTGTGATTTTAACTGCTATACGGCGTGCAATCTCTTTGCCAGAAATACTGATCTTACACCGACAACATGCTTTATACTACTCAGACACTCCCCCATTACGTCTACCTGCATATCTGCGCATGTGCTACCGTACATCACCTTACTTAATCTCCTGATTGGTCTTTCTGTCCGCTCTGCCTCTTCGTTCAGCTGATATGCTAATTTTTCGACTTCGTCCTTAACTTTTGCACACCAGTGTAGTACTATTGAATTCAATACATTTTTATTGTATGGAGGGGGCGCGATGAAAAGGATGATTGAATAGTGGGCCACATTTATTGAAAGTTTGAGAAGCACTGGTATATGTCCAATAAACAAAGAGTCTTAATTTTGGTATTTAACTCTTTCGAGCATGTCCTGGAAAAAGAGCTCCTTATATGCTGGAATATACGATACATAAAAAACTATACTTATTAAAAATATGTGACAATTGCTGTGGAAGATAGAATCTTCAATTGGAAGTAAACGACATGGGATAATTTATTCGATAAATGCTGTGATGTTTGAGATAAATAACAGTAGCGTGATATTGATTAATTTAAACATTTAGTTTATTTACGTCACAGTAATTACTTACAGATTATACATTGATGTTATTAAAATTATGAAAGAGATTATTAGAGTTTAAATTATGTGGTTTGTGAGGGAGGAGTTTCTTTTGAGGTCTGCTCTCAACGAAAGTTGTCAGACCATCTCCTATTCTCTCTCTCTGCCTTCTCTCGCTCCGGGGATCAGCGGCCGGCGTCTTTAGCTTCCTGTTACATCCAGCCAGTGGGCTGAAAAAAGGTCCCTCATGGTGTCAAAGGTTGCCGGAGTGATCCAAGACGGGACCATGCTATAATTTTAAAGTTGCAGGTGCCAATGCACAAAGATGCCGATTCACAGCTGTGTGACGTCAAATTCACAGTTACGTCACAATGTATTTTGAAATACTGTATTTATTTGAATATAAGCCAAACTTTTTTTCCAATGTCAATGCTACTGAAAATCGAGTGTGGCTTAGAATCAAAGGTGGAAAAATTCGTTGGATGGGGGGTATTGAACATGATACTGACTGTTACAGCAATTATATGTTCATGTATGCATTTAAAAGTTTTTAGTACTCGTAAAATAAATTAAGTATTCACTTCTTATAAGTTTTTGTTTAATTTTTTTTTTTTCTAATTTCGTAAACATCGAATATTGATAATCCATTTTAAACTATTTTTTCATCAAAACGTGTTGAGAGTTTGAGATGCGGCTTAGAATCGATGGTAGTTTAGATTCGAATAATTACGATGTAAACCTGCTGACTTTGAATTTTTCTTAAAAATAGACACAAACTTCATGGCCCTTAAAAAAAATGTGAATAAATAAATTTTTATAATAAATTTTAAAAGATTACGTACCTCAGATGACTAAAACTTGTAGACACTTGTGAAATTTCTATATTACTCCTAAGCGGCGAAGGAAACTCATTACTGTAGCAATAACCTGTAGATTCCGACTCATTTTTAGTGGACCAAAAGCAGTTACATTTTCTGTTTTTTGATTTCGAAACTGCATTTTTGTTTGAGCATCTTACAGGTCTAGATATAGTGTTCTGCAAACTGATTACCTCTCCTGGAGCCTCACATAAATTTATGACACGTCCGGTTTGAGAATTCAATAAATTAAGAATCTTTTCTCCATTGTTATATGCTGCACGATTACAACCTGGAGAAATGTGTACAGTTGGCATATCTCTCCAATTCATTCTTGTCTCTGAAAGTAAAACATTTACAAGGTTATACATAATTTGCTCCGGGGTTTCAAAGTAAAAAACTAAGACGAGAGAATGCTGCAAAAAAAAAAAAAAAAAACTGAAAGAATACAAAATTAATTTAAGTTTTATTTACATACTTTACACGTGTTCTGTGTGAAACTTTGTTTATACGGCATACGTCAATGCCATAGCCCAGTTCATGTTACACTCTAGTCAACCTGGTACTGTCAACGTTACTGACATTCTTTCATGCAGTTCTGCAAAAGATCGAGTTTTCGGATAAGACGGAAAGGGTAAAACGTGCGTTCACTAACAGTGCCGGTTTATCCATTGGGCGCTTGGGGCGGGCTCCCAGGGGCTCAGATAAGCTGGAATTAACCAGATTTTCTGGTTATAAATTTCGATCCTCCAGTGCCAAGGGGTCTGTAGATCTTCTACGTCCCGGGCCCGAAATGAGTTTAAATCGCCACTGGTAACTAACGTTGATAGCATCATGTTGAATAGAATATGGCAGGAACTAAACTATCGCATTTATGTATACCATGTAAACAAGGAATTGAGCACCTGCAAGATACGTAAACAAAACTGGAATTGTTTTTTATGTTGTTTAAAATGTTTTTCTTCTCTGTATTCGTATTAGTCTTTATACTATAACGATATGAAACCGTGGATTGGATACATGTCGTGCAATGTTTTGATAGGAAAAAAATATAAAAAATTTTATTACGTTACATATAAAGCTAAAAAACTGTTTTACAAATTAAATGGCAAATAAGCAATTACATTCAAGAAAATAATAATAATTAAGAGAAAGAGGAAGCTGAAGAAATGTAATTTTTCAGCAGTTATTGATAACTGTGTGTGATAAATCGGAATATATATATATATATATTTTTGTTAATTTCTCACTAAATGTGTTAAAAGCTACAAATTAAGGAATCAAAAGCTTGAAATTTTCCATTAGACTTATAAAAGAAATAAAATTAAATTAATGGTAATGAACAATTAAATTTCTTTAGAAGTTGTATTTAAATCCCCAAATATTTTTTATTTTCAATAGGGCTTAGGATTGGTGTTTTACCATTGCAGACCTAGTACATTCCCCGTGAGCTGGTATCTCTTTTTAGTACGGCACTATGTAAAAGGGTGGAATACCAATCCCCGCAAGTAATTTTGACGCCCAGTTTCCTCCCAGAGGGAGGCACCTGAGCTCTGACGATGCGAAACCGTGCTTAGGAACTTAATTTTGCCGAGAGTACTCAAGCCAAACAGGCATTCAATGAATCTTCTACACGCCGCAAATTCATACGACATGAACACTGTCGATTTTCTGCATTACGAAAATTCACCAACTTGGGCAGGGAAATTGCCAAACATTTACATACAACTCATTGGCGCATCAGCCCATGAGGGCCATGACCTACTGTGCCCATTTCAGTATACGTGACATTGGACCCTGAGATGCATGAGCAGATGTTCCAGTCAGGTGATCAGTCTGACGCAAAAACCCCTAGTGCTGTTCCCAAGCAAACTTGGTACTCATTTATCGACCCACTGAAGGGATGAAAGGCTGAGTCAGCCATGCCCAACCCGGAGTTTGGACCTGTGGTGTGGAAGCGCGATGCACTAACCACTCAGCTAATGGGCTTCATATAAATATATATATAATGAAAATATTCACACACACAACAGTAAATGCGATATAAACAAGTGGATGGGAACTTGTTGCTGGCTCATTTTCATCACGTAAACATGGTTCAAAAGAATGAGGTTCGTTTTTTATTTGTTTCTGAGAAACAATATATATATATATATATATATATATATATATAAGGGGCTTCCAAATATCTAAGAAACATTTTCACAAATCGGATGAAAAATTTTATTTCAGAGAAACCTTTGTTACATATTTTTTGCTTTAATAGAATGCATTTGATTGCATTCACATTGATGGACTAGTCTAGGTTTGTGTGTGTGTAGAAAGTAAAACTTTCAAAGAATTCAAAATTCATTATCAATCAATTCAAAATGATTGATAGGCGGAAGCTTTAACTTCACATTTCAGAAATAACTCATGATAAATTTACTGCGCTTAGCTTGAATCTGAATTTAAACATTACGGACGTTAGTGATTGCATTTTTAGCAAAAGTGTAACATAATTTTGAACTTACACTCCTCCATCGCAAAATTCAGAAAAATTTTATCACGTAGGTTATGTGACAAAAGTATGCAAAAGCAAACGTTGCAGGCTTATATTATAGAAGTATAAAGAATACAATCTTTCACTAATGGTAAATTAAGTTATCACACAGTTTTAATTCTTTTCTTCAACTCGCCTTCAAGAATTCCATGGCCAGCCAATAAAAACAAATATGTCTGTACTGTCTAAAGAGATAGTCATGTATTCCTTTCGATAAGAAAGAGGAGATTATAAACTATAATGCATCGATAGTCCAGTGAAAGAAATATTGGTGTTATTTACGCATAATTTATTCCAGTACTAGATAATGCGAAATAAACATTGAAATTTCATTTGTTTCACACACACACATCTACACTCTGTCTAAACAATGTGTATGGATTTTTAAATTTTTTGGATTAGTAAGTAATCCGTACAAATTTTTTTACGTAGGAATATGATATGGTATATCTGTTGGCAGGGGCGGCTCTAGGGCCGGACAAACCGGACCCCAGCCCAGGGCGGAAGTTGGATTGAATTAACAAAATATTTTTTTTGTTACAAAAAAATTTGATATATTTTCTGAAATATTATTGGATGTTAATTTGGCATTTTCTTTAACCTATTTTATTTCCTTATTTTGCAGTCTGTATGTTCAAAGACAGTTTTCTTTTATGCTGAAACTTGTGGGGTTCGAGGCTGGAGTATATGTTTATATTCATGAAATTTGATATGTTTGCACATCTTTCACTAAAACTTTTTAGCCCTCCCGGAGTGGGGTCACAACGGACCCATATGATGTCCGGGGTCGGCTATTCTAAAAGGAAAAGGGGTAATAAGAGATTTTGTTAGAGAGAGCCACAGGAGATATTTTATTTTAGCCTTGAGTGTAGTTACTGACAGTTAAAATAAAAGCTTGTAATCCCCACCGTCAGTAGACCCTTTTTCGAAGAAATTGGCCTGTGCTGAAAGGGGCGATTCCTTCTGAAACATTTTACTTATTTGAAATAATAATAGGTAGTTATGTCCTTAATTTTGAATTATTTTGTATTTTTAAGAATTAAAATAATTTACATTATTTTACTATTATTATGCTGCTTTTTGGTATGCAAGAATTATTCAAGTTTTATGAGTGTGTATCTATGTGAGAACAATTTATCTTTTTTAATTATTATCATTTTTTTTGCTTTGGAGAGAGGGGCGGTATTTTCCATTTTTGCCCAGGGGGGCAAAACTGCTAGATCTGGCCCTGCTCTTGGAAGCAAGTATTTTTTCATAGACATAACAATGTTTCCTTTTCTCTCTAATTCCTGTGTTTAATTCCAATGGAGAGCTAATATAATAAGAATATATATATATATATATATATATATATATATATATTGTACAAGAAAAAAATGGTGGATGAGGTTACCATATTAACATCATGAACAGTAAATATGATGCATGTGTTTTAACCAGATAACATTGGCGCCCCTGTTTCAGAGAGCATGCAACTATGTGTGTCACGTAAGTTGAGCGATGACGAATATACTCGTCAATCACAGAGTAAGAGTCGCTGCTAAAACATTGGGGCAAATAGATGGGATTATGTTATGAAATTCCAAATTTTATTACTGATACTTATTTATTTGATTAACATAAATATATATTACACTAGAGGACCCGACAGACGTTGTCCTTACACACATCTTAAATTCAAAAATTCCAAATTTTTATTAATAAGCTTTAACAATCTGGACCGTTTTGAGTAAAATTTGAGTAAAATGGAGTAAACTTTCAAACACTAATTACATCTGAATGTAATAATTTAATTAACACACGATTTATTTCAACAAAATAATAACACGAAGTGACAAAATATTTTCCTGAAATGATCACAGCACCAACTGTCGGGACCAACTTGAATTATAATAAAAGATTTTTGAATATTCTATACTGCGATCGTAGCGCAGTCTGCCGGATCCAATGTAAAACATTCCAAGATCAACAATTTATAAATAAAAAATTAATTAAATAAACATTTCTAAACCGAATTATAAATCTAAACCATTCTCGAGTCCACTGGAACAGACAAAAACTTTCATCACAATCGGTCCAGCCGCTTAGGAGTTCAGTTACATACACACGCACAGAAGAATTACATATATAAAGATAATTTGAAAAGATATCAATTAAAAACGCTAAAAAGAGTGAATCGTCTGCATTTTCGTAACAGTAAAAACCGGGTTTGGCCAGTTTGGCTGAAAATCAATTTTCGACGCCAACTTACGTCTTTTTCAATTCCTATTAGATCACGATCTCTATACATATTTTATTTGTTTGTATATTTATTTATTTATTTATTTATCTAGGTGGAATTTTCAATCGTTAATAAAATACATTTTAAAGCGCTCAATTGAGCTGAAATGTAATGTACATGATTATTTTGGATGACAATACAATAATTTAATTATAATTAATAAGAATTAATTTTGATTAAAACTAATTATTTAAAAAATTACAAATACAGCCACGTTGGCGACTTATGTCAAAATTTGAAAAGGTTTTTTTCTCACGTGTTACAGCATTCAGTTGAAAGGAAATTTTATATACACGATTGTTTTGGATGACAATACGATACTTTAATGATGATTAATAAAAATTAATTACCACTTAATGTTGTGATTCTGTCATATGTATATACATATTTATATTAATTGCAACTATTTAATAAAAAGTAGCTAAAATAAATTTTTTCTTGGTTGATCTAAGTAGGAATTGATTTTAAAATTTTTTTATATTATTTTATAACTATAGCATTGTTACAACAATGCAGGTAAATGTTGAGTTGTATTTCTTGAATGTTTTTAATTAATATCTTTTTAACTAATTGTGCGATATCGGACCGAATTGTGAATCTAAACCATTCTCGAATTTACTTGAATCCACACAAAAAATTTCATCGAAATCGGTCCAGCGGTTTAGGAGGAGTTTAGTGACTAACACACGCACAGAAGATTTTTATATATAAAGATAAATATCCCTCGAAAAACGCAAGAAAAGATAAATACATATAAAGATAAGAATTTAAATTTCTCTTGAATTTAGTGACCGTCAAAATTCCAGGACTGAGACATAAACATACATTGATTTACTACCTTCTTTACTAACAAAATACTTTCTACCTATCTTGGCACTTCGGAAATTCTGGAGAGAAGCGCCCCCATCCCAAGGAAATAACTGCTCTTTAGGCAGCTCGGCATTGGGTCATTACTCTAATGTCAGCACCTGGTTCTAACATTAAACCATTGACATTTACACCACTCGAAGGCTAGGTAACTTCATACCAACAGCTATTAATGGGCCACTGGCCTAGCTGAATGTCTGGTCGACGTCACGCATTGGTCCTACGGCTGACCATACATATTATAAATCAGCTTTCTGATTTTTGCCTTTACCGCTTTCAGGCTTAAATTCGTTACGCGAACTTATATGCTGTTTCAGCCGGTGCATGCGGGGACACACAAGTTCATTTTAAGTTTTTCATATTTTTTATCTATTTGTTTTACTCCGGCCTGGCTTCAGAATATTTTAAACATCTTGAAACTTGAGAATATGTTTTATTTTTCTCAAAAGTTGCAATTTAAATAGCTAGTGGTTAATACTTTTCACGTATGTCGACTATACTCGTCAATACACAAAATCCTGCAACTTCTTCATGATATACACAGGGTAGGGAGGGGAAACTTTCTTCTTTGAAAAAATGCAATAAAACACACTACATGTTTTATTCTCCTTTATTGTTATTTTCTGCCTACAACATTGGATTTTTGAATTTACCCAGTTTTAAACACTATGTTTGTTAAATTTTGCCCTCCATTATCAATACATTGATGCAGTCAATTTCGAAAACTTTGAGCCACCTTTTAAAGCGTATCAACAGGGATATTGTAAATTTCGGCTCAGTTGTTGTTCCGTATGTTTTCCAGGGCCTTGGAGCGATCTTTGTATGCCAGTTACTTGAAGAAATCAGGAGGAGATAAATCTGGTGAGCACGCAGGCCAGTTTACGTCCCCTCGTAGGGAGATCAATCATTAGGGGAAGGTTGCTCTTAAAACACCCTTGGAAACCCTGTAGGTATGGGCTGTGACCCCGCCTTGTTGTAACTACATGTTATCGAGATCCCTTAATTGGATAGCAGATAAGAATTGTTGAACCATTGTCACATGTGATGACCCCCCTGGGTCACACCTTAAACACCTAGATTAATTTGAGGCAAAGAACAACCAAGAGCCATTTTGAATAATAATATTATTTATTTTGTTATAATTTCCTCAAAAATCTCTGATAACATATAATATAATAATGTTACGTCGTTTAAAGGGATTTGCCTTTATATTAAATTAAATTACTAAGAATACAATTAATTACTAATCTAGCTCAACTCAAGTAAGGTTTACCGAAATAGGAGATCCGAGAAACACACATATTCGAATTCTTAACTGTCATTAACTTTTAACTAAGTAGCTCAAACTGACGCTTACTTTAAGCGTACGTGAATTATATTTACCGCTGGTTTATATCAGCTTTCTGGTACGTCTAGCAGCACGACGTCTTCACGAATCTAATCTCTTTGAATCTTCTAGTTTTGCATTTAACGTTATTGGCTCAATAGCCTACCATCATCTCTCTTGCTATCTCGCAAGACCCGACTTAAATACCTTATCTAATTTAAATATCCCATACTTCTTTTTGGAGTTGATTGGAAATAAACGCGAATTTATGTTCCCAGAAAGACGCCTAAGAAGATTAGTGGAAAGGTTCCGTACAGATTCGTCACACACATACCAGCCTGAATTGACACACGAACTTGTTTCATATTTTCAGATGTTCTAATGGTCTTCGGAGGTCCTTTCCTTTTTTGGAGGCATTCCTCGCTGCTCGGAAGACATCTATCCACATTAAAACACATTTCCGATTTGGTGGAACATGACTTCATGGAGGAATATCGAAGTGATGATGAAAGGCACGTTGCAATGCAACCAACGACAGAACGTTCCAGAAATATGCCTCCATGGCAAAAGCACCTGCTGCCTCGATCACAACACGTTTGAGACTGAGACGGGCAGAAACACAAATATCTCACTCAACCCTTTCCACCGAACATTTCCCTACGCCCCTCCCCTCCCCCACGAACAATACTGCAGCATGTTAATTGCTCAAAACTATTTACATACAGTTCAGAGTTTAGTTCGTCATTAACACGTGAGGTGTCATCGTCTTCATGCCTCATCGTACAACGTTCTGATATAGCGTCGGCTCTCTTCAGCGTCGCAGTTGGAAGTGTCTAAAGACTGGCGGGCTCTTAGAGCACTCACTGAGCATACTCCTAGAAGTTAGTTGTGGGGCTATGCAATAGCCGCAGACACCACACGGCCATCCTGGAATCGGCTGATCTTCCAGACGACATTGCAAATATACAAAAAAAAGGGGGGACTGGAAAAAGGTATCTGAAAAGCAAAAGTTTATGAGTCTCTTTGTTGTTACAAAGTTCTCAAAAGGGTTATGGTTCACGTCTTTCTTCTTTCCTTCTATTTTCTACGTCTTACTCGTCTTATTTTCTTGTTCATTCGTCTTATTTTTGCTTCTTTTCGTCTTGCTTCTTCTACGTCCTTCGTCTTAAACTATTGAAGATCTGGCTCAAATCGGACAGTTTGTTCCATGACTCCTTCTTCAATTTCGGTTATCCTGTGCGGTCCGAGGTGATCAGTATGACGTGTTTTCAATGGTACGTCTTCTTTCTTTCTTCGTTTGTGATTCACCAATACACGATGGTCACAGTTGACAACTGAATTCTCTATCTTCTATCTGCGTTTAGGAATTAAGTAATAATCTTTATTTTCTTTAATTCTTGGGCGTCTTTTGACTTCTTTGGGCACACTTTCAAGAGTGACTACTACTGGGTCAGTTTTCTTTAAAGGAATGCAAGCATTGTCTTCCTTCACGTCTTTCAAGCAATTCTCAAGATGAAGTTCTTCGGCATCAGCAACAATATACTCATCAGGCAGGCACACATTGAATCACAGGGTCAGATTTTTCTAAGAGTTTCAAATCGTCTTCCAATTTAGGCAAATCAGATGGATGTTTCACAACATGAACATCAGGAACTTTCACAACATGACTTACGGTCACAGTTCTTTGGTCGTCTTTCACATGTAAACCATCGTTCTTTACAGGCACAAAATTTGGAGTTATCGTCTTGCTCTTTGACTCGTAAATTTGAGGAATGTCCGGTACAATATTAATTTCAATATCATCAGGAGATAAATTAATTGGCAAAACAGATAAAGTGGCAACTTCTTCAGTACATTTAGGCTTATTTCTCATTATAACATCATTTTCATTAATTATAGTTTCACCTTGCATTTTAATACATTTAATCCAATTATAACATCAAATAACATAGCATCATCATCTACTACACATATCTCTACATTACACTTAATTCATCAATTTGAATATCATCTTTAAAATAACCAGTCTTACTTTACTATTACTAAATCCTCTTAAAGTTGTATTTAATGGCAACAATTTAACATGATTTATTTTATCATAAACAGACTTTTGAATCAAGGTCACTCGATTACCACTATCTATTAAAGCATCTAAAATTAAGTCATCAATTAACACTTTCTTATAGTTAATGTTTCTTCTTTATTAATAATTAAATGAGCAACGTCTAATTTAGTATCGTTATTGTCTGCGCATTCCGAAGCTTTATGTCCAAAAACTTCACATCGAAAACATTTTATTCCTTTATATTTATACGTACAGTTTCTAGTACAGTTTTGGATCTATGCAATTTATACAAAATTTCTTTTCATAAAATTCATACCCAGTATTATTATTTTCGTATTTTATTTTATTTTTAATAACAACATCCTTTCTAAAATTACATTTTTCATCATATTTAGTTTTCATTTTATCCCAAGAATTATATCTATTAAAATCATATCTTCTATGACTTGTATGAATAATAGGCACTGGGATAATTGATATCCCTCCGTCTCCTTTATCTGAAAATAGAGTAGGCCTGGTGTTGAGAGCGTGGATGAAGTTGGTAGGCGTTGTTTCAAAAAATCATATTTTGGTTTTATTTTATCGAAATTGCCTCTACACTTGACATAATCATTCTTTATTGCGTCATAAATCTTAAGTTTTTCTTTGAATTGAGCTAAATTATTACATGCGTACAGAATTACTTTATTTTCTTGCCTGTCATTTATACCTTTGATTACGTAATGCATTAAAGTGGAGTCATCAATTTTACCCGAATTGCATAACTCTTTCATTTTTAAAAAGTATTCCGAAGCGGTTTCGCAATCTCTGATTTTCCTATTGCGTAATATTATCTCCAAAGAGAACTCGTCAATCAGCGCCTGCTTTAATTTTTTCCACGAATTTATTTGTAATTCCGTCTGAATAAATAACTTCGCAATTCCACCTAACGATCTTTTTGCAAATACGAATTTTTGTAAGTTTGATAGACAAAACAGTTCACCGATATTTTCAAAAGGCTTAATCCAATTATTAATATTTTCATGTGGTTCTGCTTTAAATTTAGAAATAGTGTTTTAAATATCCGAATAGTTTATATTAAAATTAGAATTGACATAGTTTTTTTTTACTTCCGTTATGAAAAAGCATTTTATTTATTTCCAAATCAAGATTTTTTTCCCCACTATTTGATATATTGCATTGAAGAATAACTTTTATTATTATTTTCATTCGTTTCGCTTTCTGAGTCAGACTCGCTGGCGCCGCTCGCTGTCATTAATAATAAACCATTCAGATTCGTCAATAAAGATAGAATACTTTTATTTATTTCCTTCAATATAGAAATATTAAGTACTAGCTGGTATACCCGTTCTTCACACGGGTGAACTGAAAAATTAAACAACACAGATTGAAGGATAAAGAAGTTTTCAATGAGTTAATTTTACGTGTATTTCAAATTAAACAAAAATAGCTTTTTGCATATCTCAGCTAAAAAAAAAAAGAAGACAAAAACACCCTTAAATTTCAATAGCTGATAAAAAGGATTTGTTTTTTTATTTATAACTCCCCGTAACACTCTTGAGGATCGATTTTCGAAAATACCTCCCTAAGCTGATCTCTGCTCAGCAAAAGTAACACATTGTTAAAAGTTTTGTGTAATGAACGTCTAAAATAGTGTAAATAATTTATATCTGAAAATGTAATACATTAATATTACTTTCTGTTGTATTTTTTTATGTTAAAATTGTAATATTCGCAAGCAACACCGTTTCTTAAATTATAATGGCGATTCAATGAAAAACATAGCGAAATGTTAACGATAGAGTCAAGTTGGCAAATGTCTAGCTACTTTCATAGCTCGATTTTTATTAGAGCTTTATAAGACCCGCCGTGTAGGGAAGCGATGCCCGTTAATACTTTATCCACCGCATTATGATTTACTGCAATTTTTTTCAAACAATACTTTTTTATCGCTTCACTGAGAACTAAGGGCTATACATAAACAAAATACTCCGCTTTGACAAATTTAATCCGTAAGAGCTAATAAATAAAAGATATTCCACTGTAAAATTAATTATATACACCTTTCACTTAAAACAAATTGTCATCTCGTTTTCTAAGGTCTTCATTAACATACAAAAACATAAGACTTAAGTTTTGACCTAAACTATTTTTTCGGGACTCAAATAGTAATCTTTGCAATCCGCTGAAAATGCAATATCTGCTACAAAACTATTCGCCTTCCTCGCTAAAATACTCATCGTAGAACCCGTGCTGTCCTATATCTTGGAAGAGTGGATTTCAAAGAATATTCCTGCTAAGTATTGGTAGAATATTCCTTCTAAGATTGTGTGGTGTGGTAGTTAGGAGAAGTGCGTGCCAGCTCAGGTGTCTTCCACGTCACTTGACCATGGTTCAAAATTACGTCGTCCGTTGCCAAAAGCCCTCGTGTTGCTGAACAGTGCGACGTTAATATTCACTCACTCCAAAAAATACAGTACAGTAGTTATAATTATTTTTATACTTAAAATTGCAATATCTGCCTATTCAATTAAAATTATAGCGTTATAATTAACTACTAACCACAAACAAATTTTGAAAATTTGTCCAAATGATGCAGTGTGAAAGAGAAAGCTTATTTACTTTAAGTACCAGAACTGATAAAAGCATTTATTTTGAAAAAAGATCAATTTCTTACTACCAAATGTGCATAATAAAATCATAAAAAAAGCATTCAAATAAAGAGAGATTTATAACAACCTCTCCCTTCAAAACTCAGTTTTATTCTGAAATAAAAAAAAATTAGGGATTATGCTGATAACAGGAATTAATTAGAAGCGAGTGCCTTGCGTAACCAATACAAAAAGGGTTTCTTTACAAACAAAAGATAGATATATGCTGTCGTTGGCTTTTTTGCAGCGCTCATTAGAATTGCCTGCAGATGGCAGAATTTTTTCCTACTTACTTAACAAATATCGTTTTATTTTGGACACTTCATACAATATCTTTATAAATTATAGCCTATGCTATAAATTACAGCCTATGTGTTATTCTAATGTATAAGCTATATTACACTGTAAATTTTCATTACAATCCATTCAGTTGTTTTTGCGTGAAAGACGGCCAAACATCCTCACAAACTTTTGCTTTTATAATATATATCAAGATATCTAGATGTTTGAAATTGTTACTATCTCATTATATACAAGAATTTCTTCTGTATATCCTTTAGTTTAATAGAGAATTCCTCACTGCCAATCGTGAAAGTAAAACCAGAAAAGTTACGCTATCTTTTCCGAGTGAATTCATCATCATATATTAGTTTGTAGAGTAATTGAACTTTTTCTGTTTTGAAGTTCTTTAATGCAATGCCGATAGGTTTTATATCATTCAAAATCATTTTCAAAAGAATGCACGTACCTTGATCCCACTTCTGAATGTGGGTGGGTGGTGTTAAGGCATGTCACTGGCACACATTTATATTTTAATTGCTCAAAACAATTTACATAAAGTTCAGAGTATAGTTCGTCATTAACACGCGAGGTGTCATCGTCTTCATGCCTCGTCGTGCAACGTTCTAATATGGCGTCGCCACATAATATATATATATATATATATATATATATATATATATATAATGAGCTATTCTTTCTCCTGACTCTTCAAATCAATGAAGCTTTTTTTCTAACACAATATGTGTCACATACGAATTAATCAAGGGGATTTTTTATTTCGCATGCTAACATATACAGCTATTTATTTACTGTAACTTCTAGGCTTTAAGAACATAGTATTGTAAACAGATTCTACAACCCACAAATATGTTCATTATAGAAAGTATGAAAATATATATGTATTTAAATTATTACCAACTATGCACATTTTTTAGATACTGAAAACATTCCGTAGAGAAATTCTACGTTTTCAAAATTTCATCTTTTAGTAGTTCAGTGTTGACTCAACTAACCTATACACACACACACTACTTTGTAAATAAAATCATCTGCATTTCACAATCATGCAAATTCATTCTCGATTTTATAGTTCGGATCATTTTATCTTATCTGCATATTTCATATATTTTTCCTGTTTCTTCAAACAAGTCTAAGTTCAAATCAATAACTGATAAGAATTATATCTGGAAACTGTGAGCATCTAATATTTGATCTCCGTGATAACGGAAATATATAGTTTGGGAGATCAAGAATATACTTAAAGTTGCCATTGATGATATAATATCAGCCACTTTCCCAAATTCTTGAAATTATATTAAAACCAGGGACGACTTAAGGTATAGGCCAACTGGGCGTCGTTTAGTTTTCGACTCTAGTGTCGGTTTATCCACTGGGCCCTTGGGCGGGCCCCCAGGACCCGAAATGAGCTTAAATAGGCACTGCCCAACTCAGCATCCCTAAGATCATGCTTTGAATAATTTTAAAGGTCGACTGTTATTCCCGGACATAGTCTTCGAATGGCTGGGAATTTCAAACTGCAAGTCAACTGGCAACAGTGGCAAGACTGCCTTATGAGGGGATGACCGTTGTCCCTATCTAGGCATAGGCCTACCATCATAAGCCATCATTACTCAATTAATCGAAATACGGCAATTGGTTGAGTCGATTTGTGCCTGGGATTGCGAGATTGGGAATTAATGTTGCTTCAAATAACCGTTTGTTTGTACGAGTATTTGACAATGTATGTATGTTTTAACTGTCTACTTTTAAAAGTAACAGATAGGACCTACTTTTGCATAGGGGCCCCAGAGTCACAAAAGTCGTAAGATGTCACTGGGCCGTTTTTGACAATCCCCCCTCCCCCGCCTTCAGTTCTTATTTTGCAAGTTTTTGTACAGAAGGGATTTAACTTTAACCCTTACTCCTTTTCAATTCCTTTTTTGCTGTTTGTATAGTCATTCGATTATCCATTACTTATGAGCCGACCGTGTCCGGGACTGACTACCGGCAGCGTAAGGAAAGAATTGTGGCCTGGTTCGGCCACTCTTGTTCGTTTCTTACCTTACGGCATCACGGACCACACACTCTTTTGTGAATTTGTACAGTAAATTAATGAAATCGTTTGAATTACAGTATAGAGTATACATCAGTGGGGGTAACTGTGAACATTAGGGCCCCCTGCAAAGTCAGGTTTTGGGTCCCAAGCCGGATCTTACAAAGAGTTGCAAAACCATAACCTTTAGGCCAGTGCTCCTCAACCTTTCTATCACCGCGGACCGATCAACATTTGATAATTTTACCGCGGCCCACTGAAGGAGGGAACGTTGATTGTTTATATTTTAGAATGCTTTGTTTTAATAATTTTAGTTTAATTGTATTTAAATGGGCCTTCAGAATAAAATCAATTATACCAAGAAATTAGTATTAAGTTATCCGACAACGTTCGGAACCGTGATTTTGCAAAAGCGTATAAATGGATAATATTTACGATATTTAGTGTCACTTAGATAAGAAAATGTTGTGACGAATCTGTACGGAACCTTTCCACTAATATTCTTAGGCGTCTTTTGGGGCATTTTAAATTCGCTTATATTTCCTATCAACTCCAAAAAGTGAACGGGATATGCAAAGTAGATAGGGTATTTAATTAGAGCGTTGTAAGCTAGCAAGTATGAAGGCTATTGAGCCAGCAGCAGTAGCCTCAAATTTAGAGGATTCCATGGGATTACGTTAGTGAAGCCTTATTGTTGTTATTCTACGGAAGAACTAGAAAGCTGATATACCAAAAGGTAACTATAATTTATTTACGCTTAAAATAAGCGTTAGTTTAATAAAATTAAAGTTAATGAAAGCTAATAATTCGAGTTACGTGTATTTCTCGGACCTCCTATTTCGGTAGACCTTATTTGATCTTGCGCATAATTATTGATTAATTTCAGAATTAGTAAATTAATTTAATAATAAAGGTAAATCCCTTTTGTTTGACGTAACATAGAAATATTATATGTTATTAGAGTTTTTGAGAATTGAATTGATATAATAAATATAAGTTATTATTATACAAAATGGCTCTTAGTGATTCTTTGCCTCAAATTAATCTTGGTGTCCAGGGTGGAACCCAGGGAGGGGGGCGAAAAGCGGCGCCCAACGCATAAATCCCGAGTTTAGAGTCGGATCTAATTTTCAAATCCTCCTTGAGCAGTATTTTTCGGGGATGGAAAATGTGGCTGAGTTCTTGGAGAATATTGATAATAACGTAACATATTACGAGATACCCACACAACTGGCTTGTGCATATTTAAAGGGTCATAGGACGGGCACTAAATTGGTTGGAGGTTCTAGGTTATAGGGTTGTAGAAGACAAAGCGACGGATTACGTACACTTAAAGCAAGTCACGGGCGGATGTTTAAAATTTAAAAAGCCAAGCAAAAGTGGACACTACAATGAGTGTGTTTTTCTTGAAGAGAAAAATAAGCTTTTGTCTTAATTTTTTTATATAAATATGGAGAAAACATTTGTAAGAATGCATTTGTTTACTTCTATGTATGACTTCGCTAAGATGCGACAATTCCTTTGGTTATTTGTTTTAATGGTTTATTGAAAAATGTTTGAAATTGTATGTATATATTTTTTCTCACATCTGGTGGCTTGTAGGACGCGGCGTAGTTAGGTAGTGCTAATATTTAACACGAACAGGCGCAGCATGCATGGAATGGGAATTTTAAGGAGCCAGATGCTTTAATTGATGTATAAGAAAATGTTAGGTAAAATGTGTGAATGAGTTTGTACATACAGTGTATGTTTGTTTCTTCCCACTACTCAAAGAAGTTCTCATTTCAGGGTAGCTGACCCTGAGCATTGTATAGAAAGAGGCGAGTCAACTGTAAATGAAGCAAGAATAAGTGTGTATAGTTTTTTTAAGTAGTTAAGTAAAGCACATAGGCAGGTTTTTTTCCACTTCGGTGGTTTTTCCCTCGCCTCTAGCCAAATGAGTGTGCTGTAGGGAAACCTAAACTTGTAAATGTTACGTCAAACAAAATGAAGTTGGTGCTCATAATGCTTTTCTTTCCCTTAGAGAAGGAGAATTTGTAAAGTATTCAATGGTTAGATATATATTAAAGTCGTAGAGACTATGAATCAAGTTTAGAAATTGGTTACGTAATTTATTTTCAGGCCATTTGTGACCTTCAAATAAATACCGTTTTCTTTTTGGAGGGATTGTGATGAATCTGTACGGAACCTTTCCACTAATCTTCTTAGGCGTCTTTCTGGGGAATATAAATTCGCGTATATTTCCATTCAACTCTGAGAGGAGAACGGGATATGCAAAGTAGATAGGGTGTTTAAGTAGAGCGTTGTAAGCTAGCAAAGAGGAAGGCTATAGAGCCAGCAGCAGTAGAGTTAAGTTTAGAGGATTCAATTGCATTACGGTAGCGAAGAATTGCTGCTAGTACTCTACGAAGGAATCTTAAAAGTTAATATACCAGTGAAGATATCAAAGTATTACCAAGTGATATACTGTAGTTTATTATCACTTAAAACAAGCGCTAGTTTAATAAAATTCGTTTAAATTAATGAAAGCTAATGATTCGAGTTGCGTGTATTTCTCGGACCTCCTATTTCGGTAGACGTTATTGATCTTGCGCATAATTATTGATTAATTTCATATTTCGTAATTTAATTTAATATTAAAGGTAAATCCCTTTTGTTTAACGTAACATAGAAATATTATATGTTATTAGAGTTTTTGAGAATTGAATTGATATAATAAATACAAGTTATTATTATACAAAATGGCTCTTAGTGATTCTTTGCCTCAAATTAATCTTGGTGTCCAGGGTGGAACCCAGGGGGTTCCTCACAATGTATATAAAATTGTTTTAGGAATAGCATTACAATAAAAAAATTATTTAAGTACAATATTTTGACAAAAAATGAACATAGAACGACCCATTTTCAAAATATTCTCTTTTTGTGAAAAATGCTTCTATTATAATAATATTTTACCTGCATATAGCTCAGACAGCTGTGCAGAGGCTCAACTAGAATTTTTGAAATATGTAACTTAGAAGTGGGTTTATCCATGTTTTACGACAACAGAGGGGAGAAATTTTAAGGAAAAAAACGCCGATATATATAATTATTTCAATGGGTCGTAACTCTGAAAATAATGTGAATTTTTCAAAAATCGTAGTTGAGCCTCTGTACAGAGGTCTGAGCTATATACAGGTAAAATATTACTATAATAGAAGCATTTTTCACCAAAGAAGAACATTTTGAAAAAAGATTATTCTAATTTTTTGCCAAAATATTGTATTTAAATAATTTTTTTTCTCAAAATGTCCTTAAAACAATTTTATACATGTATTCTAATCTAAGTGCCCCTAAATATCATGAAAATTATCCATATGCGCTTTTTTTAAAATCATGGTTCCGAACGTAGTGGGATACCTTAAGTTATTTAGCACGGTGTATAAAATGATTACCATAAAACCCTAGAGAAATACACCAACAGTATATAAAATGAAAATAATTTAATATTCCTTGTGCGGACTGGCACTATTTGGTCCCCACGTACCAGTACCGGTCCGCGGACCGGGGCTTGCGGATCACTACTTTAGGCCGTCTAGAATCTCTGCCCCCCTCGATGAGTGGGTGTACGTTATGCCACTGGTATACATTATTATATAAACAGTTTTCAACTTGTTCATTATCACCTTTTTCATCGCTTATCGTTTTATAATCTACTTTTAAACGCCTTTATTCTTTGCTGAGTCACTGTCATTGTACTGGTACAACAAAGTGGTTTTCTTCGAGCTTTGATCGTTGTAAAATTATTAATAGCTTCCTTGTAATCAATTTCCATGGTAATATCATTATGAGTGAATAGCAAGATCTCGAACTATTTTCCATAGTAGTAGTATTTACTCTATGGAGAAAAAATGGCAGAAATGCTTATTACTCACTATAGGTGGTGGTACGTTAGCTGTAGTTTTAATCTTTTCTTGTGTTTCGCCCTCCAAATTTTTGCGCCCCCAGATTTTTTGCACCCTAGGCACGTGTTTAGTGTGCCTAAGCGGAAAAGCGGCCCTAGACCTAGAGCTTCAAGAGTTCTTAAGACGTTTCTGATTAAAATTGTTTATGTGCTTGTAAAATTCTGTAAAAGAAATTTATCTGCAAATCCACAAAACCTCACACAATTCTTGGAATGACAGTTTTTTTCTTATCATGATCATACGAATTTCCCCGAAACATTCAAAAAATCGCTGAACAAGGCAGCAAGCTGTAAAATAACTAAATACAATCGCACTTCTATTTAATGAAATCGCTAAATCCAGAAAAAAAATTCTTTATGTGGAAAATTCGTTTTAATTAGAGATTCATCTTATTTTTAATCCACTTTATAAATGACATAAAACAAATTTTAAATTCACAAACGCTATATATTTTAAAAAATAATTATATTCGCACCTTTTCTTGTAAATTAATTTATATTCATTTTATATATCTTACCCATAAAAAACAAAACTGTAAGTAAAGCAAGAAAAAAAATTGTCGATGTATGTGTCACTGTATTTTCAACTTTAAGTTTGCATTTCCACACATGCGCCCTTAAATTCAGTTATTGGTAAAGTCTGTTAATTTAGTTTGAAAATATATATGTTTTTTTCTCATAATGTGCCTACCATCTTTGCAATGTGCACCAAAATCCTTTAAGGTATAATTTCTTAGTAATGTAATCAGCGTCGAATGGCTTCTAAAGATTTTATTATTTCATCATACGAAGGTTCAGAAATATTTTTAAAATAGGAAAGAAAAAAATATCGAATCATAAGAAAGAATTTTTGTGGAGACCCCTCTGGGTCTCACCTTGGACACCTAGATTAATTTGAGGCAAAGAACCACTAAGAGCCATTTTGAATAATAATGATATTTATATTATTTTCAATTTCTCAAAAAAAAAAAACTCTAATAACATATAATACTTTTTATGTTACGTCACTTAAAGGGATTTACCTTTACATTAAATTAAATTACGAATAGTGCAATTAATTACTAATTAAACTCAAGATCAAATAAGGTCTACCGAAATAGGAGATCCGAGAAATACACGTACTCGAATTCTTAACTGTCATTAACTTTAACTAAGTCGCTTAAACTGACGCTTAGTTTAAGGGTACGTAAATTATGTTTACAGCTGGCTTATATCAGCTTTCTGGTACGTCTCGCATCACGACGTCTTCACGAATCTAATCTCCTTGAATCTTCTAGTAATGCGTTTAAAGTTGCTGGCTCAATAGCCTTCCATCATCTACCTTGCTATCTCACAACGCTCGACTTAAAAATACCTTATCTAATTTGAATATCCCGTTCCTCTTTTTGGAGTTGATCGGAAATAAACGCGAATTTATATTCCCCAAAAAGACGCCTGAGAAGATTAGTGGAAAGGTTTCGTACAAATTCGTCACAATCCCCTCCAAAAAGAAGACGGGATTTATTTGAAGGTCACAACGAGCAGACGTAGGCGTAGCAATTGTTCCACAAATAATATCCACAAGCGTCCTTTCCGTACACTCCCTTTAACACCGGAACCTCGACAACTGCGTCTACAGTGGTGCCAAGCCAGATCAATGTGGAATGTCACAGATTGGCAAACGGTTGTGTTTAGTGATGAATACCGGTTTGTTTTGGGGACAGATGAAAACCGTGTACGGGTGTGGAGGCGCCCTGGTGAGCGGTACAATTCCCCCTACACTGTTCTACGTCACACTGCCCACACAGCTGGTGTAATGGTCTGGGGTCATAGCCTATGATAGCCGGTCCACTTTAATAGTGATGCGTGGTACCTTAACGGGCCAACGTTACGTTGATGATATTCTTCGACTCCATGTAGGACCTTTCCTAAATGGTCTCCCAGGAGGGCAATTTTCAGCAAGATAATGCTCGTCCGCATACAGCAAGAGTTGCTCAAAACTTCCTACATCATTTTCAGACTCTTCCATGGCCAGCCCGCTTCCCCGATTTGTCCCCTGTAGAGCACGTGTGGGATCAGCTAAAACGGCAGATGCCATCGTGTCACTCTGTACATGATTTAGAGTTGGCTGTTCAAGATTTGTGGGCCCGTCTGCCTCAGGACAACATAGGGTGACTTATCAACTCAATGCCGGACCGTGTGGCGGCATGTATTGCAGCTGGAGGTGGTCCAACGCGTTATTGAAGTTGCCCAGTATTTGTGTCGTTGCACACCCTGTATTCGTTCACTTGTCTTATTTTTGAGATCAAGTGAATCTCTCATCTGTGTCACACATTATGTGTATTAAATTACATTTCAATCCGATGCTTTCTTCTTGGGTCGCTATTTTCAATATTCCTGAGTGTATATAATTCAAAGAATTCTCAGTGATTATAATGAAAAAATAAGCGCCCATTTAATAGTAAAATACAACGCATCGGTTGTGAAATTGCTTGAAGTAATTTTGAAAATATGAGAAGTATAGAGCACTGAAAAAATTATATGTTGTATAACACGTACGTACGTGTTTCTTAATATATATATACGAAGGCTGTTCAGAAAGTATCTCGATACTGAATTTTATTCTATTTATTCCAGAAAACCCCTAGCGGAGGGACTGTGTGCATCATGCGCGCGCATATTTCACCTTGTCTCACAAAAATCGGCAGGTCTGTACAGCGTGCCGTTTAGTCACACTGACTTCTTTCACGTGGAGTGTTTGCGTTCGTTCGTCGAAAAAAGAAAATGTGTGAAAACACGTATCAGCGAATCTGTATCAAGTTTTGCTTTCAGCTCGGTAAAACGGGCACCGAAACCTACGAGATGATGAAAACAGCATTTGGAGATGAGGCGATGAGTCGTGCTCAGGTTTTCGAGTGGTTCCGGCGATTTAAGGAGGGTCATCAATCAGTGAACAGTGATGCCCGTTCTGGACACCCGTTCACCTCTCGCAATGAGGACAAGATTGCACAAGTGAAGGCTGTGGTGCGCTCTGATCGTCGTTTAACAGTCCGAGAAATTGCACAGGAGTGTCACATTTCCGTAGGATCATGTGAAGAAATTTTGAGAAAGGACTTGAATATGCATCGAGTGTCTGCAAAGTTTGTGCCGCGTCTTCTCACTGAGGATCAGCAATTCCAACGACTGGCAACATCATCTGATTTGTTTCAAAGTGCAAGAGACGATCCAGAGTTTATGAAGCTCATCATCACTGGGGATGAGTCGTGGGTTTACGGATATGATCCCGAAACAAAGCAGCAGTCGTCACAATGGAACCCCCGGTTCTCCTCGGCCAAAGAAAGCAAGGCAGGTGCGATCAAAGATCCAAGCAATGTTGATTGTGTTTTTCGATGCAGATGGAATTGTTCATTGTGAGTACGCTCCCCAGAGCCAGACAGTGAACAAGGAATTCTACTTGGACGTCATGAGGAGATTAAGAGAGGCTGTTCGCAGAAAACGACCGGTGTTGTGGGCGTCATCTCGCTGGATGCTTCATCATGACGAAGCTCCAGCGCACACCGCCAATCTTATTCAGCAGTTCCTGACAAAACACGGAACAATCCAAGTAGCACATCCTCTCTACTCACCGTATATGTCACCTCCTGATTTTTTCCTCTTTCCCGAGATCAAGAACACCCTAAAAGGACACCGGTTTCAGGACAATGAAACCATAAAACAGAATTCGACACAGCAGCTTCAGGCCATCCCAAAGTCTGAGTTCCAGAAATGTTTCGAGGACTGGAAACATCGTTGGGCCAAATGTGTTACTGCCAATGGAGCATATTTCGAAGGAGATTGACTCAAAACCTGTTTATATATGTATGTTTTTGCATAATAAATTCAGTCTCGATACTTTCTGAACAGCCCTCGTATATATATATATATATACATACACTTTAAATGACTATTAGTAGTATCTGTATTCTTCTGTGGTTGTGTTATATGTTTCTGTTCATCTATCTCACGTCTTTCGTATGTATCCCAGTAATAAACACACGACAACAACAATAAAAAGGGCGAAAATTTCTTTACAAAAACAAAAACAATTTCAATTATATTTTATTAACAAAAAACTAATCTGAACAAGAAAAATATTGTAAAACGTTACATGCTTCTTACATATTTAGCATACAATTTGAGTCTTTTTTTTCACATCAGTAATTATACTAGAGTCTCTTCAAACATAGTACGGGCAGAATGTCTGGAATTTAAAAATGTAATACTGGTACTTAATACTTCTGAAGATTTATTGTTCTGAAAATATGCCTTTCCGTACTTTAATAGAATGATAAAGACAAGAACACCTAACACGATTGCTACCATATTTAATATTAAGGGAACATAATCACTTGGAGATTTCCAAAGGTTTTTCGGAATGCCTGTTTGCGTGTAATGATATATAGTGTAGATGAGTATTGTTACTATCGCCAAAATCAAAAAAAGGAGTAATGATACTAGTACACTCAAAGTACTACACTTCGAATGAAATGTGAGCAATTTTCTTGTAGACCTGCAAAAAAACAAAACAAAAAAAAACATATATCAATAAATCGTTATACTGAAATATTAGTTTTTAAACTCAGTTTAGTAAATGTTCGGAAAATTCCTAAATAAGTAAAATATTTTTTTTTTTCGTTTAGTTTTTTGAGCTTGTTATCATTAGTCGATTAATTCTGAGTTATGCAAAGCAAAACAAGAGTTTCTTATAAGCACAAAACATATGAACAAGTAATATAAAAACAAACTTTAAAGTAATTTCCTACTTAGGTCAACAAAGAAAAATTTTATTTTATGTACTTTTTATTAAATAATTACAATTAATATAAATATGTATATACATATGACAGAATCACAATATTAAGTGACAAAATAGAAAGCGATTTTCCTTGCTACATATGGTGTTGGACTATTATTTTTGTTTGTTACTATTTATTCCTTCATAATTAGGCCATTCCAGGTAGGATTCGATCCCACAACTTTTGTATTTGAAGTCCAATGCGCTACAGGGACACAACGAGCGATTTTCCTTTTCATACATGGTGCTGGACTATTATTTCTGTTTGATATCAATTATTCATTAATTAAGTTTAACTAATGATTTAATATTTGAAAAAGCTGTATTAACATCAAGTGTCATCCACTAGGAGTTTGAAAAAATGTATTTGAACTTGAATGAATAGAGAAAGTATTTTATTAAGGATTGGAAATTTGAACAAGATATAACAATAAAGAGATTGTGAACTAATAGTAGAAATTGAAAAAAAAAAAAGTAATTTTAAGCTAACACTTTTTTACAAAAAAAAAAAAAAAAAAAATCAATTTCTTTTAAAATATTTAAGTAAATCTCTATATAAAAATGAATTCTCTATTTTGATTTATTTGTATTACCACTGGTTGAATTGGAGATTTTTTTTACAGCCATCTTTACGTAAAGACAGAAGATTAATGCCCGATAGGGCTAAAGGCTACAGCAACACCCTCACAAACATTTTTTTTTTTACAAAAAGTTAGAAATTTTTTATAACATTATAGCAGAGCAACCAAAGACGTAGTTACCACCGTATAAATGATACGTGACCCCCAAGCTACAGAACAATGTACAACATGTTCCCAACATGTAAGGAGAAAATCGTAAAATATTAAGGAGATCCAAAAAGGGCCCCAAGAAATTTTTTTATACAGGGCCCACTCAGGCATAGCTACGCCAGTGAGAACCACTACAGCGTAAAAAGAGTAAATTGGAATACCTTAGAATATTTTGGCGATGATTTTTATTGCCAAAGAAAATATGTCTTCGGAAATCGGACCCGTTAACATGATGCGGTTCAAAAACCCGAAGTTTTACTACGGTTTTCGTTGTAAGTAATCTTGATAAGCAATCGATTGTGGTAAAACTCCCAGAAGATAGTGAAACACAATTCTACATTTCCATTTTTCGAAAATCAGAATAACATTTTATTCGTATGACGTTATGAATTTCTGTTGGGTGCAAAGATAAGTAAAGGGTGTTTTTTTAGAGGTATAGAACTTTAAATTGCAATAAAACAACGATGTATTATTCGATTGACATGAAATTTTTTTATTCGAAAGATAATCTTGTGGCATTACATTTTAAATATGATTTCTGGCATAGGACTGCCACGGCTGGCTCGGATGTAGTCCAATCTGAACGTCCACTTTTCGATGACTTTTTCCAACATTTGTGACCGTATATCGGCAATAACACGGCGAATGTTGTCTTCCAAATGGTCAAGCGTTTGTGGCTTATCCGCAGAGACCAATGACTTTACATAGCCCCACAGAAAATAGTCTAGCGGTGTTAAATCACAAGATCTTGGAGGCCAATTCACACGTCCAAAACGTGAAATTAGGCGGTCACCAAACGTGTCTTTCAATCAATCGATTGTGGCACGAGCTGTGTGACATGTTGCGCCGTCTTGTTGGAACCACAGCTCCTGGACATCATGACTGTTCAATTAAGGAATGAAAAAGTTAGTAATCATGGCTCTATACCGATCACCATTGACTGTATCGTTGTGGCCTTCATCGTTTTTGAAGAAGTACGGACCAATGATTCCACCAGCCCATAAAGCGCACCAAACAGTCAGCTTTTCTGGATGTAACGGGGTTTCGACATACACTTGGGGATTAGCTTGACTCCAAATGCGGCAGTTTTGTTTGTTGACGTAGCCATTCAACCAGAAGTGCGCTTCATCGCTAAACAAAATTCGCTTATGAAAATCGGGAACAACGGCAATCTCGTTTTGGGCCCATTCGACGAATCTACGCCTTGCTTGATGATCGTTTTGATGAATTGCCAAACCAACTGAGAATAAATCACTTGACAGCTGTTAAATCGGTCACCATCTTGGAAAGTAATGCCAACTTAAACTTCTATACCTGGAAAAAAAACACTCTTTACATTCGGACCCCGATTTACCGAACTCCTATTTAACGAATTTTTCTTTTTCCCCTATTAAAATGAAGACAAAACACCTCTATTTAATGAATAATAAACTCCAAGTTCACAAATTATTTCAACCGCCGAATTTATATTATTATTATTTTGGAAAAGAAAAATTTGGATTTCTTTTTAAATGATAATTCTTTTTTCGGGGAACAGAAAAATCCTTTTCTTGAAGCAACAAACTTCGAGGGGAAAAGTGCAACCCATTATTAGACTTTACAAGTGCAAATAAGTCATGAGCGTAACCTATCGCGCGAGTTTTAATTCGGACAGGAGATTCCTTGCTGATACTCCTTACAAAACTATTACGTTTTCTAATGCTTAAAACTGTGGGAACATACATCATGCAGCAGAATGTAAATGACGCAGTATTTTCTTCTATGCTTAAGATATCCGACTATCCGATGATTTTTTTTAAAAAATTGACAATTTTTTTTTTATGATTTTATTTTATAGGCCATCTTATTAGCTTTGTAAAAATACCAAGTTTTGTATTTCGCACTCACTAGAACAAAAACTACAAGTGTTTCAGTAAAAAAGCAGATGTTATAACTTTACATAAGATGTCAAACTTTAAAATGAGTTTTACTCGAAATGTGTTTTTTTTTTCTTTCGAAAAGCTCAAACGAGGACAGCGATTGCTCAAAAAGTTTTAAAAATAATTCGCTGAAATTTTTTTTATATGTTCTGTATCTGTATAATAGTAGAAGTGTTTTAACCTTCAGATTGATCAATCACTGTTTTATTACAAAATTTACAGTTTCTTATGTGAATATGAACACTGTTTTTTTTTAAGCAATTTCATATAATAACTAAGATAAAGTGCTTTAATTTTTGTAAAAATTAAAATATCTCTTATCCTGAAGGTCATTTCAAAAGGAATAGCAAAGTAATACATGAAAATTGAAAAATTGAGAATTTGTTCATTTATTACTTGTACATAGTGGGCCCCGTTTATGTAATTTTTGTCAATGTTTACCCTTTTATTAGCAATAATTTATTTTTCTCTTCTTCATTTTAGCCTTTTTTTTCGTAAAATATACTAAATAAATCTAAAAACCACAGAAAAAATCTCCATATCTCCATATTTTTTTTAAAAAAAAGTTGTCGCAAGTAGTCGGATACCTTAAGACTACACAGTATTCATTTTCAAAAATATTTTTTTGAGACAGTAACAGTAAAAATAATTTATATTTTATATTTAGATTGCATTATTAAGATGATTCTGTAAGTAAAAAGTTAGTTTGACCAGCCATTATTTTACAATTTTAAAAAATTAGAAATTTTTGAAGTTTTTTCAAACCTTTATAAAATACTCAATTTTTAAATTTTTTTTACTCTTTTAAGTGATTTATGTTTCTTGGATTATTGTGAACAAAAATTAGTATAGATTTGGAAATCTTTTCCCTTGCTTATTTTTAATAATTATTTTTCTAGCTAAACCTGGAAAAAACATGAAATTTTTTAAAATATTAACTTTACCTTTTTTTTAAAAAAAAAAATAACTAGAGATCTAAGACCTAAATCCATGCTAACTTCTACAGAACATACGTTTGAGAGTACATAAAAAACATTTCAAGACTCCATCTTGAGCAGAAAAAAAAACCCCTTAGGGTTTAGAAAGTACTTATATATTCAAAATTAAAGGTCTGAGAAAAACGCATTTAAAGTTTGTAAAGGTGTAAAACAAAAACTTGTAATGCGCACGTAAAACTCTAATTTTTTAATGTGTTATTTCCCAATATATTTTCTACATTAAAACACTGTTTTAATTAAAAATGACGGTAAACATTTTTTTTTAAAATTCAAACTATGTTTTTGCATAATAATGACAGCATTAGTTATGACGACAGGTTATTCGGCTTAATCTTAACCTAATATTTTCACAAAAGCTTTGAAAAACTTAACTCATTAATATACACAACAATAATGCTACAAACTTAAGCTAAAACTCACCAGGTTTGTATACACAAAATTTAGTTTTTTTTATTTTTAAATTGGGACAGTTTAAAAACTTTGTATTGTTGCACGACTTTAAAGTACTAGAATATAGTACTAGAGTATGTCTACTATAATGGAGTTTGATACATGATGGAAATATTCAGTTTTATCTGCAGTACTTGTATTCAGAATACTTGAACTTTTTAAAATCTAATTGCAGTATCAACTGAGGGTGTATTTAGATTTATTATTTTCAGTAGTATTCCCTCCCTTCGAAATATTGTTTCTCATAGCAACCTGAAAACGTTTTGGCTGTGGCATTATCTCAACTGTAAAAAATTGATGATAAAGTTTTTAAGTTATACCAATGGCGCACACAAGGGGGGGGGTCCTAGGAGTCCAGAAACGCCCCATAGCACTTCATTTTTTTTCGTTTGGTTATAATTCTATATATATATTACGTAAAATTTAATTACGTTTTTGTTATTAATAATTCATTTTATTAATTAATGCTAAATACTTATTCAAAAATTAATTCTATAATGCTTTTGTTCCCGAAAATCGACAAAATGTTGGATTTTCGACACTGGACCCCCTTGAAAAATTTTTGTGTGAACTACTGAGTTATATAAACTATTTTTTTTAAAACAAAAAATTGACCTTCAAATCAATCTGAATTATGTAGCTATGAGAACTCAAAACATAATCAAGCAGAAATGATTTTAGTAATGAAAATTGAAATTAATAACCATTTTTCACACTGAAAGAGTTGATTGTACTCAAAAATATTTTTCATTACTTCAGTTTTAGAGTGGGAAAATGCTTTAAGGTATCCGACTACGTTCGGAACCGTGATTTTAAAAAAGCGCATAAATGGATAAATTTCTTGATATTTAGTGTCACTCAGATTACAGTACATGCATAAAATTGTTTTAAGGACATTTTGACAAAAAATTTATTTAAATACAATATTTTGGCAAAAAATTAACGTAGAATAATCTTTTTTTCAAATGTTCTCCTTTAGTGAAAAATGGTTCTATTATAATAATATTTTGCCTGTATATAGCTCAGACCTTTTTACAGAGGCTCAACTATGATTTTTGAAAAATTCACATTATTTTCAGAGTTACACCAACCAATTGAAATAATTATCGGCGTTTTTTTTCTTAAAATTGCTCCCCTCTGTTGTCGTAAAATATGGATAAACCCACTTCTAAGTTATATATTTCAAAAATTCTAGTTTAGCCTCTGTAGAGAGGTCTGAGCTATAAACAGGCAAAATATTAATATAATAGAAGCATTTTTCACAAAAAGAGAACATTTTGAAAAAAAATTATTCTAAGTTTATTTTTTGCCAAAATATTACATTTAAATCATTTTTTTTTTTATCAAAATGTCCTAAAAACAATTGTATACATGTATTCTAATCTAAATGACACTAAATACCATGAAAATTATCCATTTATGCGCTTTTGCAAAATCGCGGTTCAGAACGTAGTCGGATAACTTAAAATGAAACCGAAACCAAAACCTAAGCTCAGAAAACTTAAAAACTAATTTGTTATCAGATCTGAAATTTGGGTTAATAAGCTGCATAATGATATGGGCCACAAAGAATGCAAAAAAATTTTAAAAAAAATTCCGTACATTTGAAATTTGTAAGGTACTGGGTGTAGTCTTAAAATAAAAAACAAAAGAATTCTTTCGCGATTCAGGAATCAAAAAGATTGTAAAATACCTATTAGTCAGTATTTTAAAACTTCCAATCAACTGATGTGTATTAATTTTCTTAGAATATTATATTTAGCTGTTGAATAAAAATTGTGTAATTTCTAACTATGGATATTTTTTGTGTAGTAACTTATCATAGAATTTTCAAAAGGTAAGTGCAAAAAATGAGCACTTTTTTTTTACTCCGAAATTACGAATAATTCTGAATTAACGAATAAAATGCTTGGTCCCAATGAGTTCTCTTTAACCCTTTATTTACAGCATTATGCTTTTTACTGCAGTTTTTTTCAAGCAATATATATATTTTTTTGAATCACTACATTGAAAATTAGGGGATATACATAAACAAAATACTCAACTTTGGGGAATTCAATTCGTTAGAGCTAATTAATTAATTAAAGATATTGAACTGTTAAATTAATTATAAATATTGTTCACTTAAAATAAATAGTCAAATCGTTTTCTAAGGTCTTCATTATCATACAAAAAAATAAGACACTTAAATTTTGACATCAACTATTTTTTCGGGACAAAAATGATAATCTTCGCAATCCTCTAAAAACACCGTCAGCTGAAAACGCAATTTCTGCTATAAAACTATTCTCCTTCCCCGCTAAAATAATCATACAACCCATGCTGCTATATATCTTGGAAGAGTGGATTTCAAAGAATATTCCAGCAAAGTATCGTCAGAATATTCATAAAAATGGCTATTCTATGTAATTTTAAAGTGAATGGTACTTATAAGTACCGTCGGTAGATAAAGGGTTAAATCGGGGTCGGACAGTAATTTTTTAAAAATCTGTTTACATCCAGGAATGCCCGTTTTTTAGAAAACAAAATATATGTTTCAATATTTTTTTTTTTTTTTTTTTAAAGATCTGATCGATACTATTTTCACGTCCAAACACTTTTATTGATACAATTTTAAGAGTTATAAAGAGTTTTTCTACCAGAAGCGAACGGTGAAGATGCGTCAGGAAAAAGGAAAATAAGTTACAAAGTAGTCACACATTTTAAGATTTTTGAAGCAATTGACTTAATTTTGATGGGGGGTTGGCAGTAGGGATCTCTAATTAGGGCACAGTGAATAAATTCTGCCTTAAAAGAGATTAAGAAGCTAAATTCCTGCAAAAAGCAATCGCTGTAGCAAAAAAAAAAAAAAAAAAATCTCAAGTGAGTGAGTGAGTGAAGATTAACGTCGCACTGTTCAGCTACACGAGGGCTTTTGGCGACGGACCACGTAATTTTGAACCATGGTCAGTGACGTGGACGACACCTGAGCTGGCACCCCCTTTCCTAAACTACCACACCAACGGGAGGACGTTTCAGCTCTCGACAGATTTAGCGTGCATCGCTGCCCTACACGGCGGGTCTTTAGTGGTACTGGGCTCGAACTCGTGACAAAGCCAGCCACGATCCGATGCCTTTACCACTCGGCTACCGCGGCCACAAAAAAAAAAAAAAAAAAAAAAAAAATCTCAAAGAAAATGATTGGTTGATAAAACATTAAACTCAATTTTTTAGCAAATATTTTAAGTCTCAAAGTAAAGGCATTATTTTATTTATTTTTTTTAAAAAAAAAACTGAAGTCACATACAGAAAATTCGGAACTAACGTATTATACCATCAACCCACTTCGCAAAAATCAAAAGACTGCCAATTCAAAACAAAAGTCGCCAAATGTTGTCATTGTTAGTATTGCACTCAAAATGCGCTGAAACCCTTTCCACTATTGGCTGCATATCACGCCATTTGGTGACTTTCTTTGATTTGATGAAATTGGTCGATGGTATAATGTTGAAACTTAAATTATCGCTCGATTTATATATTAATACTGAAACTCACGGCTCACTTAACCCTTGGTTTAGTAGTCAGGGACCCCAAAAACCGCGTATTAATGGGATCATACCCAGCGACATCTTAAGGCATGGGCCAACTGGGCCCGGACCCAGGGCCTCACCCTCGATGGGGACCTCGTTTCGTTCTCGACTCTGTCTTAATAAGATCATGATCCAGATCATTTTAATGTGGTCAAATATTATTCCCGTACATATTCTTCGAAAAACAGGGAATTTCAAACTGCATGTCAACTGGCAAATGTGGTAAGACTGCATTATTATGCGATGACCGTTGTCCATGTCTAGATCTAGGCCTAGCCTAAACAATCATTCAACTCATTTATTTGAAATACGGTCATCGGTTGAACAGATTTGTGCCTAGGGTTTTGAGATTGCGAGTCGTGCACATTTATTTGTTTCAAATTACCGTTTGAACGACAATATATTGTATACTTTTAAAGATCTGGGGTGGGGCCTTCTCTTGCTTAGGGTCCCAGGACCTCAAAGGATTTTAAGGTATCCGACTACGTTCGGAACCGTGATTTTTAAAAAGTGCATAAATGGATAATTTTCATGATATTTAGTGTCACTTAGATTATAATATATGCATAAAATTGTTTTAAGGACATTTTGACAAAACAAATTATTTAAGTACAATATTTTGATAAAAAAATGAACATAGAATGATCCCTTCTCAAAATATTCTCTTTTAGAGAAAAATGCTTTTATTATAATAATATTTCGACTGTATATAGCTCAGACCTTTCTACAGAGGCTCAACTGGAATCTTTGAAATATATAACTTAGAAGAGTGGGTTTATTCATATTTTACGACAACAGATGGGAGCAATTTTAAGTAAAAAACGCGAATAATTATTTCAATGGGTGGTAACTCTGAAAATAATGTGAATTTTTCAAAAATTCTAGTTGAGCCTCCGTAGAGAGGTCTGAGCTATATACAGGCAAAATATTATTATAATAGAACCATTTTTCACAAAAGGAAAACATTTTGAAAAAAGATTATTTTAAGTTAATTTTTTGCCTAAATATTGTATTTAAAAACATTTTTTTTGTCAAAATGTCCTTCAAACAATTTTATGCATGTATTCTAATCTGAGTGATACTAAATATCATGAAAATTATCCATTTATGCACTTTTTAAAAATCACGGTTCCGAACGCAGTCGGATACCTTAAGATTACTCTGGGCCCACATGAGCCTCAATGAGTCTTAAGATGTTCCTGATTAAACCGCATTTCTCATAATGAAATAGCTAGAATTTGGTTATAAATCGCTAGATTGAAAAGTACACTAAAACGTTGTAAGAATTGCAATAATTTCTTATAAGATTATACGTACTTTGGTTTACTGAATCTCGGCGGCAAATTGCAGGTGACAAATTTCATCTCCGGCTCTGAGGGAAATTGATTGTTGACTGAACAATAAATAAAATCGTGACATATTTCTAATTCATTTTTGGAAGACCTAAAACAATTCAGTTTTTTGCCGACCAATTTCTTCAAAGATCGTTTTCTTGTCGGCTTGTATGGTCTAGTCTTGCGGTTGAATGGAGGGACACGTGTACGAGTGTCGCATAAATGTCTGAGATGCTTGGTTTTACAATTCGACGATACGTAGGTGACATATTGTACTTTATTGTTTTGTAGTATACGACTAAAATCTGGAGAGGTATGTGCAGTCCAGTTCGACTTTATTCCTGAAAAAATATGAAGATTGTTTATTATATGTGTATAGCAAGTCTCTTGAAGGAAAAAAAGGCTTTGGCACATAAGAAAATGAAACCCGTTCAAAAAGCATGATGCATACTAGTAGGATTCAAGAGTTACCGGACTGAGCCTATAATGTCTTAAGTTTTTGCAATAGAGCGACTACAATAATATTTCTGTGTGTTATTGCATTCTTTCCCTTTTCTGAAAAAGTATGTTCCAAATCACGAGGTTGGTGGGTTGCCACGACATCATATTTTGTAGGCGGATGTGCGAGTATTTAATCGTCGGCGATTGAAAGAAATTGCGTTTGTTGAGCGGATAATGGATATTAATTTTTGTGTTCGTTTGGGAAAAAGTGCTACGGAGACTTTCGAAATTTCAAAGCAGGTGTAAAACTGTGATATATTATCGTGAATTCAAGCTTTTGAGTGGCATCGACGTTTCAGAGAAGGCAGGGAAAGTGTCGAAGACGGCAAACGCTCTGGACGTCCGCAGACTTCCCGCGCCGCTGTAAACATCAAAAAGGTTTCAGCGAAAGTACGTAAGAACAAGCTTCAAACATTAGCAGAATCAGTTGGGATATCCTCGGCCAAATGCCAATAATGGATACTAACTAAGAATCTCAACATGCATAGGGTGCGTCAACATATCGTTCCCCGCATGTTAAATGAAGACCAATATGCAAATGTAGTTAAAAGTGCATCGCAGAGGTTGAATTAAAGGACATGGCTAAAAATAGATTCCAAAAATGTTTCGATGACCTTTACAAGCCATGGCAAAATTGTCCTTTTACTCGAGGGTCTTATTTCGAAGGAGGATGTGTTTCAGCAGTTTAATTGGTAATATTTTTAAGTTATAGACTCACTCCGGGAACTTTTGAATCCTACTACGTATATCAGAAGTGAATAAGTAATTAAATTTACCAAGAGGTTGATTTATAATCACAATGAATGAATAGAAAGGATTTTTGGTAAGTAAATCAATTCCTTTTTTTATAACGGGATTTCGTAAATCTAAAGTATAATATGTATATAGTATGATCTGTATAATATGTCGATTTAATTTTATTACAAGTATTGTATTTTTTGCAAACTTTAGTTTAAGTATAAAAATAATTAGTAAATTATAAGTTAAATAATTCTCTATTATACCTAATAAAATAGATAACGAAATACATTAAACTGGCATGAAATATTGCTCAAAAATATTTCTTTTTAAATTCTTTTGTAAGAAAAGGATTTAAAATATACAGTGCGCATTACAATGAAAAAAAAATCAAACTCTCCTGACTCAAGTATACTCACTAGTGGCACACACAAGGGGAGGGGTCCAGGGTCCGGACTCCCCCCCTCCCCAAAGCCCTTGATTTTTTTTCGATTGATTATAATCCTATGTATCTAGTACGTAAAATTCATAATAAAGCATTTGTTATTTAATTATTTTTATTAATAAAATTAATTATTAATTAGTTTTATTTGTTAATTATTTATTGAATAATTAATTTTTTACTGTTTTTTTTGTTCCCGAAAATCAACAAAGCCAAAAGAATATGTTGGGCGGCGTATTAGAGCAGGCTACGAGAATAGTTGACTTCCGACCCTGGACCCCTTCCCCTTGAAAAATTCCTTTGTACGCCACTGATACTCACTAATTATTTATTACAGAGGTGGAACAAATACAGTGCCGTTTTTAGCCTCCCCGGTACCCTAGGCACTTTCAATTTTTACGACCCCCAATCCCCACTATTTCCAAAGCACCCTCTTTTAGTTCTTAATTTTCCAAATTTGGTTTGGGAGGGCCTTTTCCTGATTCTTTTCCCTTCCTTTGTTTTAGAAAGTCTTTTCACTATCTACCATTTATGCATCCACTTTGTCCTGGACTGTCAACCGAAAGGAAAGGATAGTGACATGGTTTGACCACTCTTCTTCATTTCTTATCTTACGGTATCATGGATCACAAAACCCTTTTGTAAATTAGTAAAGTAAATTAATGAAATCGTTTGCAATTGCAGTATAGAGTACGCATTATTGTATGCTCTGTTTTCAACTTGTTAATTTTATCTTTTTCATCGCTTTACTATCTTTTTTTTCTTTTATACATCCTTATTCTCTGTTGAGTGACTAACATTGTACTGGTACAACAATAGTTTTCGTCGAGCTTTGATCATTGCGAAATTATTAATAACAACATTATAATCCATTTCCACGGTAATATCATTTCGAGTGCATAGCACCACTAAGCTTTTCATTTTCCACAGTAGATCTCAGTTCAGTCTTCACTCTGAAAATAAAAATTCTTCTCTCATGACTCGTTAGGAGGTGGTACGTTCGCTGCAATTTTAATTTTGTGACGAATCTTTACGGAATCTTTCCACTGATATTCTTAGGTGTCTTTGGGATTGTAAATTTGCGTATATTTCCAATCACCTCTAAAAGAAGAAGATGGGATATATAAAGTAGATAAGGTATTTAAGGAGAGCGTTGTAAGTTAGCGGAGAAGGCGATTGAGCCAGCAGAAGTAGTGACGAGATTTGCAGGACTCAATTGGATTAAGATATTAGAGTATTGCTGTTAGCATTCAACGAAGAAGCCTTAGAAGGTTACTCCACTTGAAGAGATCATAAGTACAACCAGGTGATACATTCTAGCTTCGTACTGTTCACCATAAGCGTTAGTTTAATAAAATTAGTTCAAGTTTAATGAAAGCTAATAATTCAAGTTGCGTGTAAAACTCTTTTGATATTGAGCGCAGTTATTGATTAACTTTATATTTCGTCCCTTTTTAACGTAGACATATAGCCTAATATTTGTCATTAGAAGCTTGATATTTTGAACTAAGTGAATAAATATAAATTATTATTATACAAATGGCATCGGGTCATTCTTTGCCTCAAGTTAATCTTAGTATCCAGGGTGGAACCCAGGGGGGTTCCCACAATTTTTTCTCTTTTCCGTTCTCCAATATTTTGCGCCCTAGACACGAGCTCAGAGCGCCTAAGCGGAAACACGGGCCTGGACAAATAACAGCCCACAAAGAATTTTCTTAAGTCCCGCCAAGATAGCCAGAAAGCCAAATAGACAGAAAATGTTCTCTATATTTGAGTCAACAATGTCTTTGTAAGCAAAGTTTTTTTGGCGTGAAGATAATCAAAAGTATATATAAATGCGTTGATTGACATTAACTTGCAGGCTGTGATGTGAATTTCAAAGGCAATCTCACTCCTGATCAGGGGCGCAGCTACCGCCGTATGATACGGGGCCCCTGTGCTGTAACCGGTCTCTTTTCTCTAATTGCTGGGAAAGTACGCCGACAAACATGAGAAAGATCCGTTCGTTTTCCTAATTGCTGGGTAAAAGTTGCTTAAATGGGTGGGCAAAATTTCCGACCTCTGTTCCCATGGACAGTCAGAGGGATAAAAAAGGACGCTGGTAGAATGGACTTGTCGGTTTCCCACGTATCTGAGACGCTAGCGCGTCTAGAGGAGAGAACTCTCACTACACGCCGAGAAAGACCCCGCGCTCTAAGGGGCCGACAGATAAGAGATTGTAAAATCGTCTTGTAGTTGAATTAATCATCACTCAGATTAACCGGATTTACCGTTTTATTATTTTCTTCAAAGCATATCACTATATATCTACAACTCTATTTACAATTATAACTCACATAGGGAACTACAGACATCGTCCTCCATTTTCACGTTCGAGACCACCTTCTTCTCTCCTTCCCGCTCAAAGGCTAAAACAGTTCACAGCAGCGCCCTCTTTCTAGTCTATCGTGTGCTATGTGTCAAGCCTCCTAGTGCACTATGTGCCACGCCGTTACAAAATCAAAGGAATAGGCGGTGAGTGATCATGGAAAACCTAGAGGTTAAAAAGGAGAGTGAGGCAGATTACGAGAAGACTTTTACTTGAGAGAACCCAAGAGGCCTCTCGCCAGCGATATACGTCAGCTTGGAATTACCCGAGAGTCCGCGAATTAATGAGAACAAAGGTGGACTTATGACCGAGGAGTTTCGAGTCAGCAACAGCACGGTGGAGATAGAGCCAGCTAACTCGCACAAACTCGGTGTGGAATTACTGAAAAGCGAAATCTAGTGAACAGTGAACCCTTTGGCATATCAAATGTACGGGACATTTCCCGAAAGTATCACTTTAATTAATATGTTTATGCTGCGAGCGGTATAAAGACATTACCGCGAAAGAGACTCTATAACTGCGGACCCATTTTGCAACTAAATTGTAATGGAAACTTTTATTCATGGTTTTCATACTGTAATAAAGCTTGATCCAGAGCTGTTTGAAGTCATTACACCCCCAACCTTCATGGATTCTAACCTTGTAATATTTTGATACTTTCAATTTTTATTAATGAGATCATTTTTATTTATTTTCTAAAAAAGGGCCCCCAATTAATTTTGATACTGGGCTCATTCAGGACTAGCAACGCCAGTGCTCCTGATCTCAAAGAAATGGCAGAAAAGTATGATAGGGTACATTTGTTTCATTGAATAGATTCTAAAATTAAATGTGCTCGCAACTATAGAGGATATGAACATAACACAAAAAAAATAAAGTGAATAAAGTTGTCAATATTTTATTTCACTTATATCTATTGACTCCTATGGTACAATTTATATTTTTTCTGAGATGCAAAGTTAACTATCGAAAGCAATCATTTTAAAAAGGTGCAGTCCTCCGGTAACATCCGCTTCTACAATGTGGCTCTCGAGTCAAAAACAATTACCCACCCTTGATTTAGTACATCGAATTTTTTTATTAAAAGCTACATCACATTTATAATACAAGAAAATCATACTGTCATGATTAACTCATTAAAATAATTACAAAAAATAAATGGGGTAAACAATTATATATATATATTCGCAAACGCACAATTTTTACAAATTCTACTTGAGAGACAGAAATGATTTATATACTGCTGGTTACATATCTATAAACTAAACTCAATGGTGCAACAGCCCATGAGGGCCAGGGCCTACTGTGCCCATCCCAATATACGTGACCATTGGGCGCAGAGGTGCATGAGAAGATGTCCCAATCAGGTGGTCAGTCTGAAGCGAAACCCCCAGTGTTTTGTCCCCAAGCAAGCTTGATATTTATCGACCCACTGAAGCGATGAAAAGCTGAGTCGACATTGCCCGAGGATAGAACCCCGGGCTTATGGTGTATAGCTCAATACGCTACCACCCGGCCTCTGGACCTAAATATCTATAGATATATAGGAATCGCATGATATTTTAAATTTAACCCCTTAAGCCAGGGGGTACTCAGCCTTTTTATCCGCCTGACCGCATACATGTAACAGCTATTTCACGTTGGCTGTGACATGACGATTAATGGCGGGGAAGGTGCTATAAAACCATTCAAAATGTGAAAAATTGATCAAAATATTTAAACTTTTTTTAAAATTTTTTTTAATGCTTTATATTAACCTCTCTATTGAATACACTCCCAAAAAAATCGGTTTAACACATATTTTACCAAGTTATGGGATAGTTTCTATTTTCTTTCATCTGGGATCAAGCCTCTTGTTTGCATTCTACAACAGTGGCGCATACAAGGGAGGGGATGTTCGGGTCCGGATCCCACCCCTCAAAGCGCTTGATTTTTTTTCGTTTGATTATAATTCTATGAATATAGTACGTAAAATTTAATAAAGTAATTATTATTAATAATTAATTTTATTAATTAGTGCTAATTATTCATTCAATAATTAATTTTTTACTGTTTTTTATTCCCGAAAATCGGAAAAATAAAAAGAATATATTGGGTGGCGTATTGGAACATGATACGAGAATATAGAACTATCGACCACCCCCCTCCCTGCAAAATTCCTGTGTGCGCAACAGTTCTACAATCACACAAATAAAGCTTGTAATGTACTTTGAAATTTGATTTTTTTTTTGACAAAACCTCACTTATTATTTTTTTTTTATAAATTAATATTTGAAACGTGCAGAATGTCAGGAAAGAATTTTTACTAGATTTCAGGCTGAAAACAGTATTATTTGTTTAATATTCGTTCAGACTTGCGTGCGCAAGAGAAAGAGAGATTCTCAAGGAAAAGAGCCTTTGAAAAATTCGTGATTCGTAATAAAATAACGAGAAAAATTATATCTTTTTTTAAAAAACATAACATGTGTTATTTGTCCTGAAAAGGTTAGTTTTTCACAGTAAACTAGTCAAGCTCTGAGTCATTTTGAAACAGCGCATTTTCTTCGGATATTTTTCGCTTCGAAGAATTAGTGAAAAATTGGAAAAGTAAGCAAGAGCTAGTTCACTTGGTATAGTTAAAAATTAATTTCGCCCTTACAGTGGTCGCTACTTCCCTGCTATTTGTTATCACTAATTGTTGCAGTTACAAAAAGAAAAAAACTCGCAATTCATACCAGTATGACGTACCAGCAAAATTGATGTATTTGATTGCTTGATTGATGAAATTTCCCTTTAACTTTTTAATACATTATTCATAAATAACTGAATTCCGTAGTGCAACATACCATGACCAGGCCACTCAGAAAAGCCCAGTAGACCACATGCGGCCTATACGCCACAGGTTTATTATCACTGTCTGAAGCGGTCAATATTTTGCTACAATAGGGTTTTTTTTGTAAAAAAAGGCACATTTTTTTACTTCAATAAGTAAGCACAGTGCCAGTTTATCCATTGGGCGTTTGGGGGGCGCCCAGGGGCTGAGGCTCGGATAAGCTGAACTTTATCAGGTTTTCTGGTAATAAATTTCGATTGGCCATTGCCAAGACCTGTAGATCTGCGCCGCGCCCTGGGCTCGAAATCAGCTTAAATCAACGCTGAGTAAGCGTAATACTTAATAGAATGAGAAAATGGAAGAACTTTATTTTAATTTTCAATTTTAAGTTCTCACGCTATTTTCTATTTTATAATAGTGCAATTAAAAAAAAAACCTAAATGTTTGCCTTTTCTAATTACACCCTGCATGCGTGAAGGTTGTTTCATATTTCTTAAAAGGATTTTAATCGAGCTTAAAAAATTATTCTTGTTCGTACCTCTTTTTCAAACAGTTGAGGACTTTGTGTGTGTGTGCTGATATATATATATATATTTACTATAAAATAAAATAAGATACCAAGTGAAAAGGTTGTTTAACCTACAAGGCTAAAGAAGAAAGAAATTGGAGTTTAACAGACATAACAAATGAAGATACAAAAATAATCTTTTAATAAAATGGAGACCTATTATAATTTCTAAAGCTCTCGCTGAATAAAACCAGCGATTTAGGGTTAAGTCGTTTTATGGTACCAACCTTCCCCGTACAGCAGAAATTTTCGATTTATTATAAAAAAACAGAACCATATTCAAAAGTTAATCCTATTTCTAACATACGTGGATGATAAACCAGACAGTAAAGTAAAATGGAATTATGAGGAGAGAACAATAATGTTTGTTTCATAGAGAGGAATATTAAAGACAAAATACAATTTGAAGCATAGTGTATATTACAGTCTTACAATGCCATCAGGGCAGAAATATATCAGCTTTTTTTGGATTATCTTTCCATTTGCATTTCTTCTCAATCAGCAAATTGCACATTGCCTTTCCATTCCCTGTTCTTTATCGAATATTTTCAAGAATCTTAATTCCTGCGTGCAAGGAAAAATTCCCATTATCAACACAAAGAAAATCCCGCATAAGAAGTATTTCAGTACCATGGACACACAATCAAATTTCTTAAAAACACGAGCACTATAATCTCACTATAAGAATTACAAACACAAATACATGCAAACAGTGGCGCACACAGGAATTTTTCAAGGGGGGTCGGGGTCGAAAGTTCACCATTCTTGTATCATGCTCCTTTTGATTTTGTCGATTTGGGGGAACAAAATACAGTAAAAAACTAATTATTGAATAAATAATTAGCATTAATTAATAAAATTAATCATTAATAACAAATACTTAATTAAATTTTACGTACTATGTACTTAGAAATATAATCAATCGGAAAAAAAATCAAGGGCTTTGAGGGGTTTTCGGACCCCCAGGACCCACCCCTTGTGTGCGCCACTACGTGCAAATCAAAGATATAAAGAAGAAAATATGAGTGCCCACAGGGCGTACGGGCAAACGGTCGCGATCAAGTTTCGGTAACCCGTACGGTGTACGGGCAAATCATTTAAGGTGTTTAACATGAAAAATGTGAAAAAAAGTTTTGTGCTTGACATAATTTTACAGTTTTAGCATGTGTGTTTATGTTAAATTGCATTTAAGATGTCTTTCCTGTTAGGCGATGGTATGCATTGTTGTAAATCAATTGTAAATTAGTTTAACTGAAATCGCAAACTTTGTAGTAAACAATAATCAAGTTGAATCTTATGTTCCAATTATCTTTTCACTAAAAACCGTCTTCAGGCGTGTAAGAGATATTTGCAGGTGTAAAAAACTGAATTTTCACAACCCTCTCTCGTGATGTGGCATTAAATTCCGGTAAATAAAATAGCAGCGCTGTCATTTTCATCATTTGAGCATTGCTCAAAATTATAAAATGCGTCATAAATATTCGATTTCTCTAGGATGACATTAGTGTAACAGCTAAATTATATAAAGGCAACAATAAATTATTAAAGCCCATAACATTGGCTAAAGAATTTAGGAAGAGATATCTATTGAATTCTTAGAAATGTTACCGTCTACAGTAATTTATGTATCAGTTATATAAGAATATTGTGCAAAAATTATATATAAATTAATATATACTTTTCATACACTATTATCTGTTCTTTTTTAAGCCTGGTAATATAGGCAAGTATAAGGGAATATTTCGCTTTCTCGCCATATGTTCAGATTCTATTCCCGGGCTGGGCAAGATCAACTCAGCATTTCCTCCCTACTGTAAAGGGTCGATAAATGAGTACCAAGTTTGCTTGGGGAATTAAACACTAGTGGTCTCGCTTCAGACTGACCACCTGATCGGGACATCTGCTCATGTACCTCAGCGCCCAATGGTCACATACACTGGGATGGGCACAGTAGGCCCTGGCCCTCATGGGCTATTGCGCCACTGAGTTTGAGTTTATAAGGGAATATTGACACCTTTAGACAACAAAAATAATCCTGTAAAACTCGCCATATAGAGACCCTGATACGCGTTAAATCTGTCGACGTTCAAAATCTTCGCATTGGCCCAGTGTGGAAGTTTGGAGAGAGGGTGCCAGTTCAAATGTAGTCTTCGTCACTTGAACGTAGTTCAAAATTACGAGGTTCCTCGACAACAGCCCTCGTTTTTCTTTAGAGAGTGCGACGTTAATTAAAATCAAATTAAATATATTACTGTGGCTATTTAACTATGACTCGTACTGTCTTATTATATTTCAATACAATGCTCTTAGCTTTATGATAGATTTATAGCAATATAGTGCATGACTTATGATTATATACACATATGAAAGCAGACAATTATGCTAAATAAGTATAAGTATAAAAAAAAACAATAATAAGTACGCAAATTATAAAACTGTATAGGACAAAGTAAATATAACCACAGTCGACTTTGTTCTTTCTGAAAAGAGCTATTTTAAGAAAGCAATTTTGATTGTTTTACACTTTAACATGAGAGTTAATTACATTTCCTACGCATTTTCTTTACAGGAAATATGAAATAGACTTATGAAAGCAGTTTATACTATGTAAATTTGATTGTAAAAGGACTATAGCCACTTCTATATAGTTATAAATTTTGTGAACTACTAAAGTAAAGCGCAACTATAGAAATAATTTCAAGTTCTTAGTGCATTTTTTTAAAAAAAATTATTGTTTCAGCAAGATAAATTAATATTGAGTTATTTTACGTAATTTAAAAATACTGATATTTTATGATATATTACACTAACACACACGGGTACGCGCTCTATTTGATTTATCTCTATATTACATATAACTTGATCTATGATTTGAACTGTAGGATTATATATTTTAACTATAAAATTACTTTACAAATATACAAGTTTCAATATTATTATGAATGCACATGGTTTTAAAATGCATACTTGCTTCTCAATTATGAGTCCCAAAAGTTAAAATATATTAAAAATATGCTTAGTTATTATTATTGTTGTTGTGTGTTGTTATTTTAACCCTTAACTTCGCACTGTTGCATTTCTGCAGCATATTTATTTATTTCAATTTAACAGAGTCAATATTTTTTTTAATTACCTACAAATCACTTATCTGAGAAAAAAAAAAGATTACTGCAAAGAAATACATGCTAATTTTGTCCCTAGATAAAAGTGCATTTCTTCCTAAAACCACAGCAATTATAAAAAAAATAGAAATAGAAATTTAAAAAATTGCAAAGTTAAGGGTTGATGCAGAATGGATTTTCAACCTTATATGCTAAAATAAAGGGAGAAAATATAAGGAAGATAAAATAAGATTAAAATTAATTGATCCACAAACAGAAATATAAATCATGTTAAGCCAAGACGTTCCTCATGGTAAAATTCGTTCTATTATTGCAGTCAAATTTAATTTTGAATCGCATGAAAACATAGTACTTACGCGTTTCCATTGAATTATCCAAAGGCAGCAAAGATTGATATGGACAAATGATGAAATTTTCTTTTCGCAAAAATAATAATGCGGCACAGATAAGAACTTAGCTGTTGCTTGTGATCAGAGCTCAACTAACTCCACTTTTAACAAGAAAATACCAAAATCTTTGATTTACAATTCTCTCCGGGCGTAGCAGCTGGCCGGTTTCCTGTTCTCGAAATCTATTGGTTATTTGACTACTAATGTTGAGTAAATAAAAACTGTTCTTCCCCTAAAGGCCTGGTCAGTTTTGTAAAGTGAGATAAAAGGTTGTAAATCCAAGGGTGTCAAACTCTTCCCCCGCCATGGGGCAAGTTCTTAAGAACAAAAAGCATGTGGACTGCACTGCACGTGGTTACTATGGTGATTTTTTAAATTTTCTTTCCTTGTGATTCGTATCATAATGCATATAATGCACATTTTATATTTGTATAACTATCGCATACTTTTCGAACAGATTATGTTATCTTATAAGTAACAGCAAAAATATTTCATTTCTTGGAAATACAGATGCTCGTCATCAAATTTTCGTTCAGTTTTACTGTACTTGATACCAGGGGCGGCTCTAGGGACGGACAAACTGGACCTCTGCCCTGGGTGGCAAATTTTAAGGGCGGCATTTGGATCGAATTTGAAATTTCTTTTTCTTGATATAAAAAATTTTATGTTTTCTGAAATATTATTGGGTTGGAATTTGGCATTTCATTTAACGTATCTTATTTCCTTATTTTGTACACTTATGTTATAAATGACGGTTTTCTTTTCTGTTGTAACCTGAAGGGTTTGAGACGGGACCAGTAGCGCACACAGGAATTCTTCAAGGGGGAGGGGGGGGTCCGGAGTCGAAAGTTCACCATTCTTGTATCATGCTCCTTTTGATTTTGGGGAACAAAACACAGTAAGAAACTAATTATTGCATAAATAATTAGCATTAATTAATAAAATTAATCATTAATAACAAGTAATTAATTAAATTTTACCTTACTATATACATAGAATTATAATCAATCGGAAAAAAAGCAAGGTCTTTGGAGGGGTCCGACCCCAGGACCCCCCTTGTGTGCGCCACTGGACGGGACTATATGTTAAATCATGAAATTTGATATGCCTACACATCTTTCCCTAGTAACTTTCTCTCCATACCAGAGTGAGGTCACAACAGACATTCCTTTCACCCATACCATGCAGCCAGTGTCAGCTATTCAAAAAGGGACGGGGGTAATTGGAGTTTTTGATAGCTAGAGAGCTACATGAGATGTTTTATTTTATTCTCGAGTGTAGTTTTAATATAAGTAAAAATAAACGCTTGGGATTCCCACCATCAGCAGACACTTTCGAAGAAATTGACCCGCTGAACTGGCGATTCGTTCTCTAATATTTAATTCGTTTTAAATAATAACAGGTAATTATGTTCTTTATTTCGAATGATTTTGTATTTTTTTAAGGTATCCGACTACGTTCGAAACCGTGATTTTGCAAGAGTGCATAAATGGATAATTTTCATGATATTTAGTGTCACTTAGATTAGAATATATGCATAAATTGTTTTAAGGACATTTTGACAAAAAAAAATTTATTTAAATACAATATTTTGGCAAAAAATTAACTTAGAATAATCTTTTTTCCAAATGTTTTTCTTTCGTGAAAAATGCTTCTATTAGAATAATATTTTGCCTGTATATAGCTCAGACCTCTTAATGCGAACATTTTTATTTATTTTTCAAAAAAAGGGCCTCCAAAGAATAAAATATAAATTATATAAATTTCTTGATATTGCCGTGTTATTCCGTGATATTTAAGAGAGAAGCCAGTTTTTCAGTTACATTTACACAATCTTCATTAATATCTCAAATACAAATACAAATTGAGCCGTGTTTTAAAAAATAAAAAAATTTAAAGTTACAAATTTTACCTTTTCGGTAGATTACCAAATTCGTCAATTTTTGGTGAGGTAAATTTATCTTAGAAGCACCGTCTTTCTTGTCTGGGACTACACCTGTCAAGAGCTTTCCATGCATTGCTTAATAAATTCGCCATCTGAAAATGGTTTCAATTGTTTGGAAATTAAATTGGTGACTACATAACTATCCTTTGTAAAATGTTCTGTCGGGAGTGCAACATTTAGAAAAATAATAATAAAACTTCTATTAAGATATAAGGCCTGTTTTCAGGGCCGTTCTTTTGCCTTCTCACCTTGGTTCGCATTGGATTTGGAGACATGTTTTTGCGTTTTCAAATTATTCACTTTGAGAAAAAGTACACAGGGGTAAAACAATTATGCGTTTTAAGGTTTTTAATTAATATCTTTTTGACTACCGTAAAATCTGGCGTATAACGCGCACCAGTAGAGCACACATGAATTTTTCAAGGGGGGTCGGGTAGAAAGGTCACCATTCCTGTATCATGCTCCTTTTGATTTTGTCAATTTTAGGGAACAAAACACAGTAAAAAACGAATTGTTGAATAAATAATTAGCATTAATTAATAAAATTAATCATTAATAACAAATACTTAATTATACTTTACGTACTATATACTTAGAATTATAATCAATCGGAAAAAATCGAGGGCTTTGGGGGAGGGGGTTCCGAACCCCCAGGACCCCCCTTGTGTGCGCCACCGACGTGCACCTATACTTTTCAGCTGCACTTTTTAATTTTTAAGTATATTCGCCGTATAACACGCACCCCTTTTTTCTACGAAATCTGAAATTACGTGTGCAATGTTCTTATGTAATGAAGTCATTTAGTCGAGGTTTTATTCCGAGCTTTAGAAAAAAATAGTACACTTGTAGAACCAAAACCTCTAAAGTTCATTAGGTATGAAAATAAACAGTTTTTCGATATATATAACTCTAATTTTCTTTTCATGCTCATCTTTTTTTTTTTTTTTTTTTTTAAACCTTTCATTTTTAAACTCGGCGTATAAAGCGCACCTGTAAATTTTGATCTTATTTTTTGTGCTTAAAGTGCGCGTTATACGCCGGATTTTACGTTAATTGCTATATCGGACCGAATAGTGAATCTAAACCATTCTCGAATCCACTTGAACCCACTCAAAAAATGTCATCAAAATTAGTCCAGCCGTTTAAGAGGAGTTCAGTCACATACACACACACACAGAAGAATTGTATGTATAAAGAGATTTCTTTTTTTTTTCTTGCCGCGCATTAGCGGAATAAACAACACATAGGGGTAAAACAATTATGTGTTTTAAAGTTCTTAAATAATATCTTTTTAACTAATTACTATATCGGACCGAATTGTGAATCTAAACCATTTTCAAATCCACTTGAACTCACACAAAGAATGTCATCAAAATCGGTCTAGTAGCTTAGAAGTTCAGTCCAGTGGCACACACAGGAATTTTTCAAGGGGGATCCGGGGTTGAAAGTTCACCATTCTTGTATCATACTCTTCTTGATTTTGTCGATTTTCGGGAACAAAACACAGCAAAAAACTAGTTTTTGGATAAATAATTACCATTAATTAATAAAATTAATCATTAATAGCAAGTAATTAAAAATTTTACGTACTATATACTTAGAATTATAATCAATCGGAAAAAAAATCAAGGGCTTTGGGGGGGTCCAACCCCCCCTTCTTGTGTGCGCCACTGGTTCAGTCACATACACACGCACAGAAGAATTATATATGAAGTACATTAGTCAATTATAAACAAAAGACGAAAACTGATGAGTCGCTAACTGTTCATTTTCTTCGCTCAGTTTATCAAAAAACTTCATTGTCTCTTCAATCACATCACTATATAAATTTTCACAAACTACGCAGAAATAAAATATAAGATGCATGACTAAGATCATTATCTATTATCTGGTCTTATCTATCTGCAAATGAATCATCAGGATGTGGTTCTTATCCTTTATTTGCGTTCTCCAAAAAGATAAAACCAATTTGATAAATCAGTATCTGACCGAGCGGAAGAAATGGAATGTAACATGTGTTAGTTTTGAATAGAAATTGCCTGTCCCTGTTCCACTCAGTTAATTCACTCCCCGAGGCGGTTAAACATAAGGCATAAGTGCCAATCTCATTGTCCTCCCCACTAGCTGAATCAACACAAAGGGCTCGGGTTACATTATGCACAACGTTATGCTCGGGTCTTCAAACTGACAGAATCTCCGAGACATCAAACGAAGCCGTCATGTCAGCCTAAGGCTGTTTGTCACAAAAGAGATGCTGGTCAGTGATGGCCTCACCCATTACTGTTTCCCGCCACATGCATCAACTTTGTGCCTGAAAACTCCTTTTTTTGTCATCACTCCAATAGTGCGAAGCTGAGAAATGATTTTTTTTTTCATCCACGGAGTACCGTTTTTTGTCCCCTTGAAAATATTATTTCATAGTTTGCGTATCTACTGATTACTACCACATTTTTTTTAACCTTATATCAATTATATTCATACATACACGCAAGGACATCTTAAGGCATGGGCCAACAGGGCCTCGGCCGCAATGGGGGCCGCGTCTCGCTTTAACCCTTTATCTACCGACGGTACTTATAAGTACCACTCAATTTAAAATTACAAAGAACGACCATTTTTACGAATACTCTAACGATACTTAGCATGAATATTCTTTTAAATCCACTCTTCCAAGATATATGGCAGCACGGGTTCTATGATAAATATTTTACGATTGAAGGCGAGTAGTTTTATAGAAGAAGTTGCGTTTCCAGCTGGACGTTTTGTTCGGGTTGCGAAAATTGTCATTATTGTTCCGAAAAAGTAGTTAATGTTAAAAGGCAAGTGTCTTATTTTTTTATACGTTAATGAAGATCTTAGGAAATGATTTGACTATTTTGAGTGAACAGTGTATATAATTAACTGTACAGTTGAATATCTTTAACTAATTAATTAATTTAGCTCCAACGGATTAAATTTCCCAAAGTTGAGTATTTTGTTTATGTATATCTCTTAATTTTCAATGTAGTAGTTAAAAAAAACAGCAGTAAATCATAATGCGGTAGATAAAGGGTTAAGAAGATCGTAATTCGAATAATTTCAAAGGTCAAATGTTATTTCCGCTTGTATTCTCCGAAAAACTGGGGTTTTCGGACGATATGTCAACTGGCTACGTGTGATGACGGTCGTCCATGTCTAGGCATAGCCCTACCACCATACATCTTTATTACTCTTTCTGTTAAAAGACGGTAGTCGGTCGAGCTGATATGAGAGATTGTAAAACATGCACAGTTATTTGTCTCGGTTTATTGTTTGCACAAGTATTTGACAACGTATGCTATGTACTGTTTACTTTTAAAGGTCATGGGGTGGGGCCTACATTTGTGTAGGGGCCTAGGGCCTACTTTGGGGTTGGTGCTCAGGGCCTCAACCTGGCTACCCCTGCCTTAGCAGAATCTGAGATGTCATTACTCGTATGGACTTGAAGTGATGCGCGCTACTGATGAGGCACTCATTGAAATCGTGCAATAAAATATTGTAAAAAACACTTCGGTGTTTTCTTTGTGGAAAACAAAAAACCATAAGGGAAGATCTTTGTTAGTTTACTTGTAATTAAAATTTGAAAGTGTAATCAAACTTTTCGGATACCCAGTATTTTTTTCTATACTGCTGAATTTTTTATAGTAGTATGTCGAATGTAATCATGTATAAGGTACACACAGTAGCGTACACAGGAATTTTTCAACGGGGAGGGGGGTCCGGGGACGAAAGTTCACTATTCTTGTATCATGATCCTTTTAATTTTGTCGATTTTCTGGAACAAAACACAGTCAAAACTAATTATTGAATAAATAATTAGAATTAATTAATAAAATTAATCATTAATAACAAATACTTAATTAAATTTTACGTACTATATACTTAGAATTATAATCAATCTGAAAAAATCAAGAGCTTTGGGGGGGTGTCCGGACCCCCTGGACCCCCCCTTGTGTGCACCACTGGATACACAGGATATTCGGGAACTCAGTCCATGACTAATAATATTTACCAAAGTACTTATGGTTGTGATCAACTTATACTGATAGAAATAAAATGTTACTTCTCCACATTAATCTTTAATAGAAGACAAGGAAAGATGGACTGAGGTAAAAGAACTACATGGTACGATACCAATCATGTTACAGTAACATTTAAAGCAATTGTTCGAAATATCTTCCGTGAACTTCGTTGTATTGTCCACGCCAGTGGTCGGCCACCTTTTAGCTGCGGTGTGCCAAACCAATGTACTAATATGATTCAGCGTGGCACAATAGGACATTTTTCAAACAATTCGATTCCCGCGATTATGCATACAGAGTTAGAGAATGGATGTATTAATTGGGCATCATTTAAAGATATTTCTTGACATAAAAACACACACACACAAGTAATATAAAAAAAAAATTAAGTCAATTCCTACTTAGATCAACAAAGAAGAGTTTTATTTTAGCTACTTTTTATTAAATAATTACGATTAAAATACATATGCAGTGGCGCACACAAGGGGGGATCCTGGGGGTCCGAACCTCCCCCAAAGCCCTTGATTATAATTCTAAGTATACAGAACGTAAAATTTAATTAAGTATTTGTCATTAATGATTAATTTTATTAACTAATGCTAATTATTTATTCAATAATTAGTTTTTTACTGTATTTTGTTCCCGAAAATCGACAAAATCAAAAGGAGCATGATACAAGAATGGTAAACTTTCGACCCCGGACCCTCCCCTTGAAAAATTCATGTGTGCGCTACTGTACATATGTATATACATATGACGGAATCACAACATTAAATAGTAATCAATTCTTAATAATTATCATTAAAATATCGTATTGTCATCCAAAACAATCGTGTATATAAAATTTCAGTTCAACTGAATGCTTTAAAACGTGAGGGAAAAAAATCTTTTAAAGTTTTGACACAAGTCGCCAAAAGGGTCCATAAGTCGCCTAAAATGATGCCAAAGTGGCTGAATTTGTAATTCTTTGAATAATTAGTTTTAATCAATTAATTTTTATTAATTATAATTAAAATACTGTATCGTCATCCAAAATAATCATGTACATAAAATTTCAGCTCAATTGAGCACTTTAAAATGTATTTTATTAACGATTGAAAATTCCACCAAGATAAACAAATAAATAAATAAATAAATAGAGAGTGCGAGCTAATAGTAGGAATTGAATAAGCAGCATGAAATATAACTTTAATTCAACAAAAATTAAATTATTAAAATTTTTCATGTATTGTATACTTTTTAAAACATATTTCTTGAAATAAGAAATAGACAACACAACATATAAGTATTTTCCTGATTATAGGCAAATAAAAAACTTAATGCGAACCTAATGTTTGCACCGCTCTACTTTCATATCGCGAAATCAGGTGTATAATTTGTGACTTTCAATTCGACACGATTCTGAGCATACAAATAAATAAATAATTTAATTGCGGAATCGAAATATTTTTCATATGAGGAAAGATTTTGTTACTTATGTACGTTGAACGAAAAAAGGAAAGCAGTTTGCATGCAATTTTCCTCTGCAAACAATTAAATCTCTCCAGAAATGACATCCAATAATTTACGAAACTATTGTAAATTTTTATCTCAAGAGTTATCTATCAGATTTTTTTACAGCAGTTTACATGCAATTTTCCCTCTGCAAACAATTAAATCTCTCCAGAAATGACATTCAATAATTTACGAAACTGTTGTAAATTTTTATCTCAAGAGTTATCTTTCAGATTTTTTTACATAAGTCCGTAAATCTTTATATATAGTTTTGAAGATGCTTTTGTTAAATAAGATCCATTCCAAATTTATCAACTTCCATCCACTCCAAAATTGACAAATTTGTTGAGTAGTGCAGAGTACCACTGAGAATTATACCACGTGCCACATGTGGCACATATGCCATAGGTTGCCAACCCCTAGTCCACACGGACAAAGGGAAGAAAACAACACCCTTAGGAACGGCTTCTGATGCTGTAATGACTTGCTCATCAACAGAAATACTTGCAATTTTCTATGGTAGGGGTGAGTATCCTAGTGGTTAGAGCATCGGACTCTAGGCCTGAGACGGAAGGCATGGGTTCGATGCCCAATGCCACCAAATATCCTCCGAGTACACACGGAGTACGTGCTCTTTAAATCAGTGGGCCCGTAGTCCTGTGGGCTTATTCACGAGCGCATGGACTGGAGAATATTTCCTTCCTCTTCAGTTTCCATGCAGAAATTGTGGAGGTGGAGATAGAGGCGGTGTCGCCATCTATCGTCCCTTCGGGGAATTTCGCCGAGCTAAATCGTACTGTCACCTGTATGGTGCTCAAGGCCAACGACAGGCGTACCTCTAGCCCCACGCCACGATGAATTTCTTGGGCCTCGATCTGACTACGTCAGGTAGGTGGCATTAGAAACAACAACAATAGGCTTTTCTAGGGCACGGGCTACCACTGATTTTTTTTCAAGGAGTTGCGGTTCACCCAGTTATGTTAGGTGTATTGAGGTAAGAAAAAGGTCTACAATATTCATTATAACTTAATAATAATAACTTATGTTCTCACCTACATAACTAAAATAAAAAACACACTTTTGAAACCCTGTTTAAAACTAAATGCAAGCTACAAACATAATAATAATAGCCCCAAATATAACAATACTAAATGATGCATTTATTTATCAAACAACTCGAAATACAAAAAATAAAACATTTTCATCTAAGGTGAGTTCTCATTGTTATAGTCAGTAAAAGATTTAGTCTGCACACTGTCAACCAATCTTAAGGTATCCGACTACATTCGGAACCGCGCTTTTACAAAAGCGTATAAATGGATAATATTTATAATATTTAGTGTCACTTAGATTAGAAAACGTTTATAAAATTGTTTTAAGAATAGTATTACAATAAAAAATTATTTAAGTACAATATTTTGACAAAAAATGAACATAGAATGATCCATTTTCAAAATATTCTCCTTTAGTGAAAAATGCTTTTATTATAATAATATTTCGACTGTATATAGCTCAGACCTTTCTACAGAGGCTCAACTGGAATTTTTGAAATATATAACTTAGAAGAGTGGGTTTATCCCTATTTTATAACAACAGATGGGAGCAATTTTAGGAAAATAACGCCGATAATTATTTCAATTGGTGGTAACTATGAAAACAATGCGAACTTTTCAAAAATCCTAGTTCAGACTCTCTGGAGAAGTCTTTACCTTATGCAAGCAAAATATTATTTTAAAATAGAAGCATTTTTCCTTTACAAAGAACATCAAGTTACGCAAGTCATCCGAAGTAACAGATTGAGATGGCTCGGCCACATCTGGAGAAGCCCTGAAAACAACCAGACCAGAGCTTACACATTTAAGAATCCTATGGGATCTCGAACAAGAGGAAGACCACCAACAAGGTGGAGAGATGATGTTGAAAATGACTTAAAAACTCTAAATATTAAAAACTGGCAGAAAGTTTCTGCGTATCATTGGAATTGGAGAAAGCGAGCTGTGGAGGCAGCCAAGACCTGTAACATGTTGTTACGCTTATAAAGAAGAAGAAGCATTTTTCACAAAAAAGGAACATTTTGAAAAAAGGTTAAGTTAATTTTTTGCCGAAATATTGTATTTAAATATATATATATATATATATATATATATATATATATATATATATATATATATATGGCATGCAGCCAAAAGCAACGCAGTCTTCGCGCGCAGGCGCATTGAAATGAAACTAAAACTCTTGGACATTAGAGCAGAGTTAGAAAGAGAGAAGAGAGAACGCGAGAGGTGCGCGAGCAGGCGTTACCTTCTGAATATCATCGTCAAACTTATCTGTAAAAACTTATCTACCTTTTTAATTAATTTTTGTTTAATGTTAAATAAACCATAAGAAAGAGAAACGTATTGGACCCCTTGTTGTCTCCCACAAATTATGGGGGCTCGGCCGGGATCGATAAAATTTCGATTTTGAACCAAAGTCTGGACAATGAACAACAGCGTCCGTGAAGGAGACGCGCCGCCATTTTTCGGAAACTTCGTTCAACCTGTGTAGAGGTTGAATTTTTCAACTTAATTCCGCCTGTGTAGAGGTCGGTACAAATAACAAAATAACCTGTGTAGAGGTGTATTTTTCTACGAACCATCGACAAATATTCCGCCTGTGTAGAGGTCGGAACAAATAACAAAATAACCTGTGTAGAGGTGTATTTTTCAACGAACCCTCAAAATCCCGCCTAGAGGTTGAAACTAACTCAGAGGTTGGAACCACAATTTCAACTATATTACCTGCGAAGAGGTGAAATCAGTGGAATCGAAATTTTTCTTCATTGATACATCGTACGTGCGAGCAACAAGGGAGCCAGAAAAAAAAAAGGTAGGACCTTTCTAAATTTTTATAAAATGTATAAAAACGCTCTTAAAGAGGATCTCATAAGAGTTGTTGAGGAGCTAGACGGTACTGTCGAAAGTACTGACACTATAGTTAAACTAAAGACTAAAATTGAGAACAGTAGTACATTTGAAAGTGATCCAGATTTCGTTAAAACTTTAATTCAAAACTGTATAGATGAGAGAGTATCACAAAACGAAAGAGAGGTAACTTCAGAACAAAAAAATTGAGCTCGCGAAACTTCAGTTAGCAAAATTAGAAAAGAAATCGAACTTCAATTGGCTAAAAATAAAGCATTAAGTTTAAATCCTGCAGCTAAAGTCGAAGAAAAACAGTTCGAAACTAACATAGAAAATATGATAAAAAGTATAAAAACTTTATCTCTTCCTGTTCCCACCAAATCTGAAAATTTTAATCTGTTCTTCCAATCATTAGAACGCGCATTTTTAACCAAGAAAATAAATGATGAATATAAATCTGAAATTTTAATAAATCTTCTGGGCGAAAGAGCTCATAACGTCTTACTGTATATTAAAGAAGAGGAATTAAATGACTATGAAAAACTAAAATCTATAGTACTCAGAGAATTCCAATTAACCCCTCGCGAGTGTTTAAACTCATTTAAAAATGCTGTAAAATCATCAGGCGAGACATACATCCAATTTGCTGCAAGATTGACGGCAAACTTCCAATATTATTGTTCGTTAAGAAAAGTTAATTCCTTTGAATCTCTATGTGATCTTATAATTTCTGATAAATTATTTGAAACTTTAAATAAGGAAACTGCAACTCATATTGGCATTCGAGAAGCAGAAGATTGGTTTAGGCCTGTTGATTTAGCTAAAGAGTGCGATATTTATATTTCATCTAGAAGCGGATCACGTAAAGAAATTCCTATTACTTATGGATATACCCAAGACCCCTTTAAAAATAGATCACAAAACTTTAAACCAAAGGTTAAAGAGAACTATCCCCAATATCTTGAAAGAGAAAATAAAAATTGCTTTATATGCGGTGATTCATCTCATTGCGCAAGAGACTGTGAGAAGCGTTTTAAACCTAAAGAATCTAATGATCACATCCATAATAAAACAAACGTGAATACTTTGAAAATCGAGAGCGAAAAACAAAATAGCGATGAATGCGCAAATCTTCAATACGTAAACATTTTTGTGGAAAATCAGCCCGTAACAGCATTGATTGATTCAGGTTGCCAGATCCCAGTTTTAAATTCCTCACTAATTAGAGTGCAAACACCTTCCGAAGAGATCATAACATTAAGTTCATGTTTTGGCGAACAGCGTATGGTAGAAGTTAAACCCATAAATATTTCTCTTAATCAACACTCTCCTAGCTTAGTGTGAGAACGGCAATATCACCGACCTTGACCGAAGAATTTATTATACATCCCAGTGTATATTCTGAAATAAAGAAACTAGGCCACGCAAAGAGCGATGTTTTATTGAGTGAAAGTGGATCCTCTTTGAGTGCAGATTTGGGTGTTCAGTTTAATTCAAGTGCTATTTCTTTTCCAAATGTTTCTGTTGCAAATGTGATAGAAAACTGTAGTTATGATTTGACACATGTTAAAAACTTTAATACTAGAAATGATTCGAGTTCTCTAATTAAGGATTATAAATGTAATAAAATTAAGAGTACTAAGTTAAAATTGAGTATTGTAAGAGAAAAATGTTCTGATATAGTATTGTGTAAGAAAGCCAATGGTGCCATGAAAACGAGTTCCGTGGAATTTATCTCCCGCTCACCTACCCCTTCACCTATGAATAGTAATTATAGACGATTTGTGTTGCTCCGAAGGATCTTTGAGCCTTGGCAGTGGAAACGAAGGAAAAAGAGAAATCGTTTTGAACAGACGTCCAGAACTCTACAGAGGAAAATATCGATGCGTTCAACCAAAGATCAACTTGTTAAAAAAGACGTTCTTATGCCTGTGAAACACGTTTTCCTGTGGAACCTTCCGGATGTCGAAGAGGTGCCTCCACATGATGGAGAAACTGTCTAGTTCAGAAAAATTATGATATGTTTAATCTCTATATATTTGTCGTATAGTCCTTGTCTGTTCCGTTTTTTTTGTATGTTTCAGATTCTCCTCTGGTCTCCATGGAAATACCGCTGCGGACAGCGTACGGTCAGAATGGCCGTTATGGCATGCAGCCAAAAGCAACGCAGTCTTCGCGCGCAGGCGCATTGAAATGAAACTAAAACTCTTGGACATTAGAGCAGAGTTAGAAAGAGAGAAGAGAGAACGCGAGAGGTGCGCGAGCAGGCGTTACCTTCTGAATATCATCGTCAAACTTATCTGTAAAAACTTATCTACCTTTTTAATTAATTTTTGTTTAATGTTAAATAAACCATAAGAAAGAGAAACGTATTGGACCCCTTGTTGTCTCCCACATATATATATATATATATATATATATAATTTTTTCCGTATATATATTCCGTCAAAATGTCCTTAAAACAATTTTATACATGTTTTCCGTCAAAATGTCCTTAAAACAATTTTATCATGTAATCTAAGCGACACTAAATATAATGAAAATTAACCATTTATGCGCTTTTTTAAAATCACTGTTCCGAACGTAGTCGGATACCTTAAATATTTCGGTACATAATTACTAACTGCTATTCTTCAAGCGGTCACCCCAAAATGTCCGCAATCGACTTAATGCCGACCCCGGTTCTATGGAGTCCACCAGAAGTCAAACACTAAGTGCATCATATGCCTTCGGAAGAATTCTAGTGGATTCATGTCCAAGATCTAATGTATTTGTACGAGGGACGTTTCGAAAGTAAGTTTCGACATTGTGTTTTGCATGGAAACTTTATTGCCCTAACAAAATACATCATGGAACCATGAACTGTGAACCTTGCACTATTTTTTGACATTGTCGCCACCGACATTCAGAAATTTGTCGTAACGCTTAGTTACATTGAAGAAATCGCCACCCATCCGGTATAGTGGTTGGTGACAGTAACTGCTGCGCCATAGAGCCTGGGTTCGAATCCCGTATAAGTCATAGATGTTTGTTAATGAACAGTATCTTTGTGGCACGAGGGTACTCTAAATAGCCATCGAGGACCTTGATCTGATGTTACTGTCAATCGAGTGCCATAAGTAACAACAGCAACATTAAAGAAACCAGTCTAGTAAAACTTGGTGCCTTATAATGCAAGAAATTCTTGTCAACCAGCAGTGTTGTTTTCGTTCATGGATGTGAAGTGACAACCATTTGACGAGGTATGACGTCTTCATTATACAAGTTCTGTAAGTGTTCATGGATGACAAATGTACTTGTCCCACGTGTCCATTCATACCGAGTAACAGCATACACTTCTATTGGCGACTACGATGTCAGCACACGTCTGTCTGCCATCGTGATTTATACTCGAATAACATTGGGCACGCCGGGTCTGCTGCGACTCTCTCTTCTTTGACGCTCTGCATATGCCTCAGTTCTCTTACGCTACGCTACTTCCGTTGTTGAGCAAGCAATAGATGTAGGTTCTTGTGGTAATTCTTTGTTTCACCCGAAGAACTATCTTCTTTTTTTTTAAAAAAAGTGATGAAACATACTTTCGGAATATCCCTCGTACTATAACTCTAGGTATTAAGGCAAATTTTGATTTTCTTGTTCTGTTTTCTTGTCCTTTAGGCTCTTTTATTACAAGAAAACTCGAGTACATACTACATATTTATTTATTTATTTTTTATTTTTTTTCTCCTTTTTATCATTCAGTGTTAATAACAATATGACTTAAAAAAAACAAGTAATACAAGAAAAATTTTAAGTTCGATTCCTACTTAGGTCAACAAGGAAAAATTTTATTATATTTACCTTTTATTAAATAATTGCAATTAATATAAATATGTATATACATATGACAGAATCACAATATGAAGTGGCAAAACACCTTTTAAATTAACGTTAAGAACTTTTTAACCATATTTAATTTGTAATTACATTTTTTAATAAGAGTTGAATAAAAAAAAGGAAAGATTTATCTTGAAACCAGTGTAAAAGGAACGCTGAGGTCTAACTAGCATATGATTATTCAGGTTAAGTTAAATCTTCATCATAAATTTAACAAAAGCTGTTTTGGTCAATGGTGCTGCCATCAAGAGAAATAATATCATCTGAAATTTCTCTCTCAAACTATAATTCATTAATTAAATTAAATTAATGAATTAATATTTGAAAAAAACTGTATTATCACCACGTGTCATCCACTATAAGTTTAAATAATGTATTTAAACTTGAGTAGATGAATAAAACGTATTTTACTAGAATTAATAGTTGGAATTGAATAAACTATTCTATGATTGTCTTGCACTTTTTGAAATTGTGTGCCTATTGTATATAGTTAAGTAATGTTTTTGTTGTTGCTGTGTATAGAATTAAAAGTTCTATCTACTAACCAATGATTTTTTTCTTTTTCTCTTTTAGTCGGAAGCATTGTCTCAAAGAAAAACTAAAAGATTTTTTGGAAATCAGAAAGTGTTTATTTCTGCAGCTTTTGTTCGTTCACTGTCCTTTCGGACTTTTCCTACAAAATTACAAGCCTCCATCGAAATCTCAGCTGCGGAATCTATCTTACTTAATGAAGACAGTACCTGTTAACTACTTTACTTCAAAGAGCTGCGTAAAACCTTAAAAAAACTTGGTTACGACACCGAAATTATTAGAAGGATTTGCAAAGCCTATGAAGAGCACGTATGTGACCATCCCGATTCTTTTTACCATACTTTTTACACTGTACCATTTGGCTCACTGCAAAGTTCGAAAGTGTTTGAGTGAAGCATTCGAATTTCCATTCGAGATAGAGAAACTGGACCTCGTCGAGAGTTGTAAGAAAAGTCTTATATTGACTGCATATAAACGGCTACAGGCAATGAATCAGAAGTAGACCTTGATACATATTAATTCAAACAGACAAAATTTTCTATGTCCTATACCAGTGGTCTTCAAACTGTGTTCCATGGAAACCTGGGTTTCCACAAGGCATATTCAGGGATTCCATGAGTCACAATAAAAAAAATCGAGAAGTATATATGTACGCAAAGTAGATTCACGTTCTCTATGAAGTTTGTGTAGTTACAAGTATCTAAAGCTCATCCTCTATTCATTAAAACGGAAAATTTTATTTTTTTATAACATTATTTTGAGACACTTTTTAAACTTTTATTATAACATAATAAAAGAACATTAAAACGTTTTATCTTTATATATATGCTTCCTACTGGATTCTGAATGTTACATTGTTTACTATCTCGGGTTCCACGATATAATTTTATACTCGTTAGTTATCACAATGTCTTGCAAAACTAAATAGTTTTCAAATGAAAAATGCACCTTTTTACATTTGTGGAAAACAACACCTATAATGAGAGAAAGGGAACATCATACCAACATAGTTGATATTAAAATCTAAATTTCAGCAAGAACAGCTTCTGAATTTTAGGCTGCAAATTCATGCAAAATGCACGGGATTTATCACACAGCTATAAACATTTTAATGCTATTCAAAACATTGTGTTTAAGTGAAATATATTTCTCAACGTAAGTGGCTACAAAAACAAAACTCAGAATGTGCAATGCGATTACATTTGCTCTCAATAGACCTAGACTTCGACTGTTTATGTAAGAAATACTAGCATATAATTTATATACCAGCCACTAAATATAACGCATGGGCAAGGGACACTTGAATCACAAATTAATGTTATTAATGAGTAAGTTATATTAAAAAGATTAGATTAGAATTTTTATAATAAATGCTAAACGCTTTTTAATTGCCTTTATATAAAGCGCCTATAACATGTTGATCTACTTTAAATATTATTTTGAGATATATTCTTCGACGTATGTGTATGGAATGGGGTTCCACGAAAACACTTTCAAGTTCTAGGGGTTCCATAAGTTGAAAAAGTTTGAAGACAACTGTCCTGTACCAATGCTATGGTTTGCAATAGATTTTATTTAAGATCCTCACAACATGATGCGATTTAAAAAAAAAACAAAAAACAGGCATTTTTACTGTTTAAAACTCACGTTGTGATTAACATTATTTTTTAATTAACATTAAATTTCACTTTCTATAAAAAACAGGAAACTCATTCCATCTTTTTAAGAATTGCTTCAGAGTGTTGATGCTACTATTAACGTCATTGTAATAGCTCTGCAATTCAAATACAATAGTCAATTGCCCACTTTAAAATGGCAAATTCCATTTAATGTGGTATATCAGATTTTTGTTGAGGTTTCATTACTTCTATCTGGTATAAGTTGTAAATGATGTTTTATAAAGTGAGAGAATTATAATTATTACTTAAAAAGAAATCTTTTTTTATTTTATTTAATAAATAATAGAGCAAAAAAAAAAAAAGTTTTGGAGCATTTTCCCACAAATCGATAAGTATTAGTTTTAGAAAGTTTCGTATACTCAAACTTTATTTCTAATACTTAACATATAGCCCAGAATTTTTTAAAGAGAGAAAAAAAACTTTTATAGATGGATGATATCATTTTAAAAAAATTTGAAGCCGAAAAACAGTTTAGTTTTCAATATTTTATACGCAATGTAAGAATTTTTCTAAGCATTTTTCTCAAATTTTACAGTTTTGGATATGGAAAGAAACGTTTAGTAGAATCACACATTGACATCTTGCGTTACATGAATTAATTTGTTCTTAAAATATCAAATGTTATTTTTTTTTCATACATTGTTTCTAAATACATATATTCAATTATTCTTTTAGAAATGTATACTTAATATATATATTATGCATATGTGTATTATGCGATCGATAAGATATAGTATTGGATGTATATGAAGAAAATGTAATTGTGTAAGTACTTTAATAAAAAAATTATTAAAAATAATTAGTGGTCTTTATTTTATCATTATTGTGTATATTGGATATGTGAATAATAGCAGATAAAAGTGTATTCCACAGAAGCTTTTTATGATTATAATTACTTAAAACGTCAAAAAAGATTTCCAGATGAATGACGATATCTCAAAAAATATACAAAACTTAAATACGTATTAAGTCCAATCAGCGTTGATTACGCATTACAATTATTTTCATCTACTAGACTAACATATTTAGAATAATTACAAAAGATGCCAACTTAAGCAACATAGCTTTAACAACAATGAAAAATATTTTATTACAAAGCATTATAGTTATTATTTAATTTTAATACGATTCTTTCACTTAATTCTTTTTTTTTTTTTTTTTTTTTTTGCGTATCTATAGATACAAATTATTTCAATCAATACAAATTATTTCACACAATGCCAACGTATTAAAAATAAGAAATATCAGTTTAGCTAACACATTTTCTCATTTTCACATATTATTTGTTAGTACTTTGAAAAAAAACCGCATTTTATCGCAAGATTAACAAAAAAATAGCTTCTTACAACTACATTATTATTCTGAATAATTTTATTAGTATAATAGTTATTAACTTTGAGGGATATTTTTCATATGAATCCTGCAACTAATAAATTAATTCAAATAAGACTTACTTAAAAACCATTTTGTAAAAAATTGCAAAAGAGGTTATATCACAGTCAGTTTTCACATCCGTCGTTATCACAGACAAGACAAGGTTTTTCTCTTTTCCGGGGAACATGGATTCGAATCTTCGACCACACGTTTGCAGTTCAATGGCCCGGCGGCTAAAACCACTCAGCTACAAAACCCCAGAGCCGATGTCCATACTTAGCTTGAAAGACTTCATTTTAAATGTTGTACCCTGTCATATATATGTCAGCAGTTTTATTAAGCTAAAAATATCACTCATGACCAAAGTTGGATTCATTAGATTGAATAATTTCGCTTCGTGTATATATATACATATATATATATATTTGGTAATTAAAATTAAATTCTGCGAAAAATTCAGCTGTATTTTTTTTCACCATGATTGATCGAAAACTATATTTTCTGTATATCGACGTCTTTTTTCTTACAAACAAAACTGTAAAACATTAAGACTGCGTACAGCTTCATACATTGATTTAGATTAATATGCGCTTTCACGAGGTGGGAGTTAGCAAAGCGAAATAGTTTTAATTTTATAGAGAAAAAAAGAATTTTGTTGTCCAAAGAGAAAGAAATGCTAGACCCATAAATCGATGAAAAAAGATAAAAATCGCTCATGTAAGACACTAAAAGAAAATGTAATCATTGAGTGAAGAGGTACTAAAATCAGTGCCGGTTTATCCTTTGGGCGCTTGGGGTGGGCACTTAAAGGGCCCTGGGCTTGTAGCGGGTCAGAAGAACTTGACGTAACTACATTTTCTGGTTATAAATTTCGACCCTCTAGTGCCAAAGGGGGCTGTAGCTCTTCTGCGCCCAGGGCCCGAAATGAGCTTAAATCGGCACTGACTAAAATCTTGCTGTAGAATAGTTTTAAAAGTGTTTAATCCATTCTTGGAAATTTTTGTATAAGCTCCACAAAAAAAATACTGTAATGGGAAAAGTATAATGTATATCTGAATAAAATTGGTATGTAGTGTTTTCTCGGCACATAAACTAAAAATATAAACCTATTACTCTAAATACAGTTTTTGTAGTTATAACGGGGTTGTATATATAAAAGAATTCTAAAAAAAATATGTGCTTTTTTATAATTATTGTAATTTAATGTATAAGGTCTGGTTTAGAATATATAACTTTTTTTCCAATATTAGATAGTACATTATAATGGGCAGAATCAAGAAAATCAATTAAAAATATCTTTATCATCCCATTTTTTGATTTATAGAACATTATGGTTGAAAAATAATTTTGATTTATTTCTATTAATAAAAATAAAACAAAAAAGTTTTTATTACAATTTTATTTTATGTATTTTTTTCCAAGTTTTTTAAATAAAAAATTGAAAAATTATTGGCTAATCGCCTTTTTTAAAATATTTATTGGAGAATTTTTAAATAAAAACTCACTATGTCATTTTTCCTCATTAAATTATAAAATAATTATATAATCATTCTCATTATTTAGTGTAGCCACATATATATAATATTATTCTAAAATATTGTTACGAATTTTGTGTAAAGTAGTGTAAATAATTTGTATTTGGATGTGCAATTTGGATGTTATGTTGTATTTATTTCATGTTAAAGTTGTAATATATTCATAAGCAATGCCGTCCCTTACGTTATAACGGTTATTCAATGGGAACTTGGCAAAATCATGGCGATAGAGCCAAGTTGGTGACTTAGCGATCAATTTGGCGATTCTAGCACCCATCTTGGCGACTTTGGTGATCATGTGGGTGACCATTTTTGGCGAGTTTGGGACTCTTTGGATTCTTCTAGAAATTAGTGGATAAATACACTAATTTCAAGACCTATGGCGCAAGCGGATCTTTCTCGAATTATCCACGAGGGATATAAATAGAGAGATACTCGCCGAAAGAGCGCCAGCGAACTTTTCTGACTCCCAAAGCCCTTTTCAGGGCTCTTGCGACACAGCCAATCTTTACTCATTCTACCCTTCTGAAAAACCGAAAACGACTTGGAAATGGCCAACCTACCTACCGACATGGAACTGGAACTAGCTGAATCGCAACGGAACTCCACAAGGACACCTTCGCCTCTGCCTCAACTCACACCATGTGAGCAGTTAAAATATAACAAAGCTCAACTTGCCAAAATGGAAACCTTCCGCAGATGCAAGCAGGCCTGCGTCGACGCACTGATGATGATGCCAGACCACCACCCTGATGAACCCTTCTACGTCAGAGCACTCACTGAGCTGCAAGACATCGAAGAAGCCATGGCACTGGCGGTAAGTGACATTGACTCCTTTGAACCCTGCATTATCCCTGGCTGCCCCACCATGAAAATGAAAAAACTCCACAAAATTCCCCAGTAAAATCGACTCCTAATACTAACTACTCTGGAAAAAGGAAAGAAATTTCCAACTTTGAATATCCCCCCCAAAGAAAAACGGCAAGAAAAATAGTTCTTGAAACTACTGATAATGATGAAATAAATATGTCCCAAAATAAATTTGAACTGCCACAAGGCGCTCACTTAAACAACCTCGAAGACTCAGGTCCAGTCGACAACGGAAACAACCCCAATGGCTCGAACAATTCGGCCAGTCAAAATGCTCCACAAAATCAACTCCCACCACCCAGCATGCTTTTCGTCGAAAAAAACTACAAAGCCCAAATGGCAGCAATAACAAAAGCATTCCCCAAAATAAGATCCCGCCTAACGGGAGAATTTCTAAAACTATATACAGACAGCGCCGAAGAAAGACGTATGGCTGTACAACACCTTAAAATGCTTAATTTTCAATTCTACACTATAAAATCAAAAGCCGAACGCCCCATTAAAGTAGTTATCAAAGGCCTCCCCAGAAACACAAACCCTGAAGAAATTAAACAAGATTTGGAACTACTAGGATACACCCCAGATAGAGCTGGAAAGCTAAAATCTTATTTTTTTGACAATTTCAGATTTTTACATTTTCAAATTGTATAGATTTTAACCTTTCTAAAAATACCTTACTTTAACCTCTAGTGTACTTAGAAGCCCTGAAAACGTATTTTTCTATAATCGTTGAATTTGGGCCACGCCCATTTTAATGGCGAAAATTGTAAACAAATTACTTTGTTTTTGCTTAAAACTATAACGACTGATATAAACCAAAACATGTATCTTTTATTTTAAATTGAGCCTTTTATTTTTAATTTCCTAGCCGATTAGCAGTCTCACTGTATACATTAAAATCAATTTATCTCAAAATGTAAATTTTAATGTGCGATGTACCTTTTCTGAGAAACTACTGTTCACAGGTATGTAAATTTTTTATGAATTATTTATAATGATGTCTAATATATACTAAAATGAGCTTTTTGTAAAAAACTCAAAACATTAATTTTTACAAATTTTTTAAGTAAAAAATGGGTCAAATTTCGCAATGTTTGATAAAATATTTCATAATTTATTAAAAAATTCAAAATTAGCTAAAAGCTCATTTTAGTATAATGAGAGAGGTATACTTTAATAGTATCAAAAATTTCAAGCATGTACATAAAATAGATTTTGAGACAAGGTACATCGAAAACAGCCAATTTAACATTGTCAGTATAGAGAGAGAGAGAGGTTTCTAACTCCCCTTAATCAATTAATTGGAAGAGAAAATAAACGCCCCCTCCCAATCTTTTTAATCACCCTCCCCGTAATCTTGACAATCTTAAAATTTTTGATCTCAAAACCCTAAATTACCTCAGCATCAGAGTTGAGGGTTATGATGGTAGGGGTGTAACTCGATGTTACACCTGCAACAATTTTAACCATAGCTCTGAAAACTGCCACCTAAAACCAAGATGCCTAAAATGCCGTGAAAACCACCTCACCCGAGATTGTCCCATTAAAGAAAAACTTGAAACGCCATACTGCATAAACTGCAACATCTACGGTCATATGGCAAACTACAGAGGATGCCCCTCATTCCCCAAACCCCCAAAAGGAGCCGCGAAAAATAACAGAAATTCTTACACCAACATTTACAATAGCTTAGTTAGGCAAAATATCTCCTACGCACAAGCGACAACCGGAACTGTTAATTCAAAAACACCCCTCAGATGGCGACACGCGGACCTGGGTCTTCGGCACAAACTGAGACCAACAAACCAAATCCCCCCTAATAACAGATATAATAATAATCACTTCCCCAATTTTAATCGCAGAAGTAACAATTTTAACTTTAATAACATGAATAATAATAATAATTTTAATATCCAAACAACGCTGCAAATGACAATGCACTGTCTAATGCAGCTATCCCAAATTCTTTGTAACGGCAATAACATAAATACAAACCAACAATTAAATCCCAATCCAATGTACGCCCAAATAGAGGCAACATGTAGCAATATTAATAATGTATAGTACGCAAACGGCTTACTAAGAAAAATTGCTGAACTACGTATTTTTATAGAGAAGCACTCCCCAGATATTTTTCTCATACAAGAAACTCACCTGAGACCTTCTCACAACTTTAATATAGCGAACTACACCTGTCACAGAAACGACAGAATCTCCGATGGACCGCGGACCGCAGGTGGAACTCTGATCCTAGTTAAAAACTCTCTCAAACACTACTGTCTCCCCACCCCTCCTCTTCGAGCTCTTGAAGCAACTAATATAATACTAACTCCCCCCAAGCATGATCCCATTTCTATTACTTGTGTTTACATTCCTCCCTCTTCCGATGAAAATTTATTTACTATAGACATTGAGCACTTTATTCAAACAGCTAGTAATTGTATTCTCTTCGGAGATTTCAACGCCACTCATAATGCTTGGAATTGTAAAAATAACACTACCAGAGGAAGACACCTCTTTAATTTCGCTAATATGCTCAACTTAACTATCGCTTTTCCCTCAACTCCTACTAGATTTGGTCACAATTCCGCTAACACCATTGACATCGCACTAATTAAAAACTTCAACTACCCCTTTACAATTAACTCCATCGACGATCTTTCCTCAGACCATAATCCGGTTTTCTTACATTTTAACTTCAAACTTGCAGAAGCACCCCCAAATCCCAGAGCGGTCTCCACAGACTGGAACGCTTTCAAAATAAATCTAAATAAAAATCTTTCTCTCTTTGATTTCCATCCTAATAATATTAACAACACTAACGACCTAGAACAAAAAATCACAGAGTTCACCGAAGCGGTCATTGATACTCATAGCCACGCCTCCCGACCAATAGAAACAGACCGAAGGAACTTCACTCCGCATAACATTAACCAGCTGATTAAAATCAAAAATTACTTTAGAAAACGTTATCATCAAACTCTCAATCCGATTTTCAAATCACATTATAATAGAGCTCAATCTGATCTTAAAAAAGAACTTAAAAAATATAATGATATCATTTCGCAAAAAAGACTTGAAGCTCTTAACACTGCAGACAATAGCCTTTGGGGCACGCAAAAATTTTTCAAAAATAAAAGACCAAAAATTCCACCTCTTAACTGTGCTTCAGGTACGGCAGTCACTGATCAGCAAAAAGCTAACCTTCTTGCAACTAACATAAAAAATAATTTTGTTGAAAACGATCGCGAAGATGATAGTTTTAATCAAAATGATGATTTAATAAATACTACCGTAAATTATTTCCTTTCTACCCCCTAATTCTTTCACCGAACCTGCTCTCCCGGATGAAATTATCCACTACATTAAACATGTCAATGCCAAAAAAGCCCCTGGTAAAGACTCAATAACTAACCGCATGTTAAAAAACTTTCCCATTAAACTAATCCTAATATTAACAATCCTAATTAACAAAATCCTCAAATTCAATCACTTTCCAGATAACTGGAAAGAAGCCATTATTTTTCCCATTAACAAACCTGGCAAGGACCCTCATCTCGCATCCAGTTACAGACCAATATCTTTCCTTTCCACTATCGGTAAACTAATCGAATCTATAATTCTTCATAGACTGAAAAATTTTATCAATGAAAGTAACATCCTCAATCCCAATCAGTATGGTTTCACTAACAAGCTCTCTACCCTCCACCCACTTTTAAGACTAACCGAAAATATCTCTGAAGGTTTCCAGAAAAAGAAAAGCACGGGAGCAGTTTTTCTGGACATCCAGAAAGCCTTCGACCGTGTTTGGATTAATGGACTCACTTTTAAGCTAATTACCTTTAAAATTCCACATCCTCTGATTCATCTTATTCACTCATACCTCACTAATCGCTCCTTCAGAATCAGAATTAATGAGACCCTTTCCAATGAACATTCTGTTTCTGCAGGGTGTCCCCAAGGTTCCTTGCTTGGTCCTTTGCTCTTTAACCTCTACATCAACGATATCCCTGACTATTCACTCACTAAAATTAACCTTTACGCTGATGATACTTCACGCCACGTATAAAAAAACTAGAAACAATTTCCTTCGCTTTAAACAAACACCTTCTACTCTTGCAAAATTTCTACGACAAATGGAAAATAAGTATTAATGTTGAAAAATCTACTGCCATTATTTTCACGAAAAAACGGTCACTCCCACCACCCATTATCATGTACAACAAACAAATCCCCTGGTCTCAGGAAGCCAAATACCTTGGAATAATTTTTGATACACACCTTACTTGGAAACAACACATTTATTACGTTCGCGACAAATTCCGGAAAATAATGTTTAAACTTTACCCCCTAATTGGCCGGAATTCTTATTTAAGTATAGAAAACAAAGTGCTTCTCTATACAGCCGTTATGCGTCCCATCTTAGCTTATGCATGTCCAGTTTGGGGTTATGCCGCTAAAACAAATATTAATATACTTGATACCCTGCAAAATTCTTTAATACGTATGATCGTCAAAGCCATAAGATATATGCGTAATGACGACATACGTAAAGCTCTTAAAATTAACAGTTTCAAATCTCATATTCAGAATCTTGCAATTAACTTTTTTAACGATTTAGAAGCAACCAATAATATCAATATGCAAAATTTATCACAATATACCCCTAATGACAAAACAAAGAGACCAAGAAGAATTCTTCTTGACTCCTATAATCCCCCGTAATTCTATTTTCTCGTGCAATAATTTTTATTGCACACAGTAATTGCTAAAATTTTACTCTCTTAATTTTTGTCAATATTTTTCTCCTGCTCTCCCCACTGGACATGCTCCTCCCCATAATTTAAAACTCAGCCCCCGGGGCAGCCAATCGGAGTCAATGTTCACTGTACCCTGCATCCAATCAGAGAGCAACCTCTCAGCTCTCAGCCAAGCTAAAAACTCTTAAAACTCACCACCCTGATGAAGAAAATAAGCCACGCCTCCCGAATTCCAACGCTCAACCAATCACCAACATGCCACTCAGCAGAATGGAAAACACCACTTTTGCCATGCCCAGCATCATAGACTCTCACGATATGGGATTGAGGACTGTTTTCAGTCCAGACGCCCAAAAGAAAACGCCTATTCAACGAAAGAGCGCCAGTAGATGCGAAGGAAAATAGGCGTGTTTCTCATCTGCTCCAGATTCCTCGTACCGCAGAGAGCGATTCAACATCTCGTACAGCTCTTTTCGAGCTTTCATGGTTACAGGGAGTAACTCTGATCTACTTACCTGCGAATTATGATCTCGGACTCAGAATCATCCATTAATATGGATTTTTCGCCAATGAAGAATAGTTGTGGGAATCCCCCTGGATTCCACCCTTGACACCAAGATTGGATTGAGGCAAAGAACGACCAGACGACATTTTTACAATAACAAATTATATTTATTCACTTGAATCAATTATCAACCATCTAATTACAAAGATTTATCAAGATGTCTACATCAATGTGATTGACCCTTACTATTAAATTAAATCCCGAAATATGATACTTATCAAATATTAAACTCAATATCGAACGGGACTACCGGAATAAGAGGACCGAGAGATACACGCAATTTGAATTACTAGCATTCATTAACTTCCCACTAATTTTATTATATATTTACTCTTATGATCCGATAATCTAAATTTAAATATCACCTGCCTTTTACTTCCTTACTTTCCAGGCGGAGCAAACTTTCCAATTGTAGATTGGTGACTAATAATCATCGAGACGCTAATCGCACAATCAACTTGAATCTTCTTAGAACTCCGTCAGCCTTTCTCTTGGCATATAACTTTTCCTGCTAACTTACAACACTCTCCATAAATACTTTGACTAATTTGCATGTCCCGGTTTCTTCTTTTAGAGCTCGTTGGAAATATACGCGAATTTACAATCCCCAAAGACGCCCAAGAGTATTAGTGATAAAGTGCCGTACAGATCCGTCACATAGTCAACTCATACCCGGTTAAAAACTTAGAGATACTGTCACAGGTATCTCAGCCATTCACCAGACTCTACAAGACAATGGTAGATTTCGTACTCCCAGCTCCAGGAACTCTTTTTTGTACCTCTATCCGATGAACGTCTAAGCCATGTTGAGAAAAAAGAAAGATCTGGTAACTGAGCTTTAGACTCTCCCCCCCTGCACTAGAACTGACTACAATAAGCATACAATCCCCCTTACCGAGGCAGTCGAGGTTAATGAAAATGAATTTAAGATTAATGATCCTGAAAAACTCAACGTTAATAAAAATAAAAATGGCAAGAAACGAAGAATTCCAGTAAATTCCGATCCCTTTGAGGAAACTATTAAAAAACCCCCAAACCCCTCCCCCTATTATGCAAAGAGTAAAAAGTAACAACAAAGATCAACTACAAAGATCAAATTAAAAGCCTCTATAAAAAATTCCCCAATCTTCCTGTAAGTCAGTGTTTCTCAAACTGTGGGGCGCGCCCCCTGGGGGAGCGCGATGACCTTACGAGGGGGGCGCGAGCATATCGAAAATAAAAGATTTAAAAAATAATTAGTTTACTGGAATGAATTAAAACGAAATACTTTCAGACATAATAAAAAAATGCACTTTTACTCTGATATAATTTATAGGCGCGCACGATATTAAGTCAGCAAAAATAAAAACTTCTTCAATACCTAATTAGCTATCTCTGATCGTATAACCAAATAAAAAAACTTTAATTTGATTTGCTGTAATCCCATGACGAGAGATTTTTTTTATTACGCTTTTTTTTTAACCTAACATACTACTCTTTCAGAGAAAAAACAGATCCCAGACCCAGAATCGAAAAAATTTAGGAACATAAAAAATTCATCACTGTCATTATTTTTGAAATACTGCACATTATAGCTGTAATCTGTTTGACCTTCTAAGTTATTGGTACATTTATTTTTGACCCCTCTCTTATGTGTTCTCTGTTGCGCTTTTTTCCATGCAAAAGAGTTTTATGATATTTGGAAAACCACGGAGAGAGAGAGCACACACACACACAAGCACACGAAGGATTACTTGGCCAAGACATATTTTTATAAATATTCTCAACATATAAAGCATAACGAAAAACGTTTCACACAATTTTTTTAGCAGTAAGATATATATTATCATAATGAATATACTTTTTACCCGGAAGTGGTCGCGCGGGACACACAGATTACGAAATCGTTAATTCTGGCAAAACTGTTTATTTATTACCAAAGAAAAATTGAAAAGTCCTTGAAAGTAGGTAAGTAAACTTTCTCTTAGTTAAATTATTCACTGAAATCATGATTTGTATCGTGTACAATAAAATAATTATAAAAAAAAGGATTGGGGTGACTCAATAACCCCGACCGTATCGAGTGCACGCCTGCTCCCGGGTTAAAACATGTTGAAGTCTTTTCGCTTTAAATATTAAAAATAATTCAATTATTCTTCATCGATATTTTATATTATTGATCATTATTTAACATCAGTGGCGCACACAAGGGGGGTCCGGACCCCCCAAAGCCCTTGAATTTTTTCCGATTGATTATAATTCTAAGTTTATAGTATGCAAAATTTAATTAAGTATTTGTTATTGATGATTAATTTTATTAATTAATGCTAATTATTTATTCAAGAATCAGTTTTTTACTGTGTTTTGTTCCCGAAAATCGACAAAATCAAAAGGAACCTGATACAAGATTGGTGAACTTTCGACCCCGGACCCTTCCTTGAAAAATTCCTGTGTGTGCTACTTTTTAACATCAATTATAATTGCTAATTCTGTGAGGCTTAAAATTACAATTCGCTTAAAACTAATTATAATTTAAGCAACCATTTAAAAAAAAAATCATTTTACGTTTTTGTAAACATTGTCGAGCACTTGGCTTTGTGCTTCCCTTACAATTCAGCTATTATATCAATAATGTTTTATTTTCTTATAAATGAACTCGTGCAAAGATCACTTCAGCCTGTATACTTTTATTGTATCAGTGCTGCACAGAATATTTTATAACTAATTAATTAATGCTAAATTAAGGACAAGTTTAATAAGTATTAATGACGTCCATGAGCTTGTCTTGGAAAGCAAAATTTTTATAAGGAATGCTTATGATTAAAAATTGACCCCCTGAGTTCTTTTTCTATATTTAGCAGATATCTATATTTTGTCTTCTAAGCAGCTACCGCATTTTGCAATATGTTCAATTTAAAAATTAGAGAAAGGAAAAATAACATAATAATTATCCTATTATTTTATTTATTTATTTATTTTGCTTAAAAGTAGTATACAAAATTTAATACTTATGTTACTAATTTGTATGGTTTATAATTAAGATCGTCTATTGTAGCTTTAGCGTCAAAGTGCATTATTATTGCATTCAGTACATTATTAATGTATAAGGGGGGCGCGAAAAAAATTGTGATTGAAAAGGGGGCGCCAGTATTGAAAGTTTGAGAAGCGCGCGCGCGCGCACTGCTGTAAGTCATCCAAAAAATTCATCAGGCTTTTTAACAACGACTTCGAGGAATATCGTAGCCTTACTCACGCGTTAGCGGAGAATAAGGACTATGAATACTATGTAATCGAGCCGAAGTTGAATAAGTCAATCAAAGTCGTGATCAAAGGCCTACCGACTTTCACCACTACCGAAGAAATTCAGAGTGATTTGGAAGAGCTAGGATATATAGTTGAAAGCTGCAGCCAAATGATTTTTAAGAAAAATAAAGCTTAGTTCCGTTTGTAAAAAAACGTCATCATACATCGTTACATATATTTGAAGCGATTCCTTCACCCCTCTCCACGACATTAGCTAACGAACTAACACCCCTACCGAATATGCAAGGGTCAACAACCCCAGATCACTCTTATACGTTTTCGAACTGTGTGGGAGAAAAGAAAAATATCTTACTCCCGACTGCAATGGTTCACCTCAGGGGGGCAGAGGGTCAGCTTTTCCCCTGCAAAGCGATTTTAGACTCAGGATCTCATCTTTCCTTCATTCGACAACGGCTGGCTAATAAACTCCCTCTGAAAAAATAAAAAATAAACGCGTCTATTTCGGGGTTAGGTGAAATAACCCTTAGAGTTAAACAGAAGGTTAGTACGGTGATTCAAAATAAAATAGGAGACTTTTCAACGCCGTTAGAACTATTAATCGTCCCGTATATTACCACATCATCTATCCATCGCATGGATGCAACTAAAGTAAACATTCCTTCGAACATTGATCTCGCGGATAAAGATTTTGGTATACCAGGAGAAATAGATATGCTTATTGGGTGCGAGCTCTTTTTTGAATTATTGAGACCCAATATAAATTTCGATCGCCATGCGAAAAATGGCTGTTTCAAAAGACTGTTTTCGGGTACATTGTTGTAGGGAGTTTCGATAAATTTGAGGAAAAATCATATTGTGGCTTAGCTATTAATGCGGAAATAAATTCAGATAGTCTTAATCAACAATTGCAAGTGTTTTGGGAAATTGAAAAGGTAGAGGAAGCTTCAATAGAACATAGTTTAGAAAATAGTTTAGAAGAAGAAATTTGTGAAACCCAATATCAAAACACTCATTATCGCACTGAAGAAGGACGCTATGTTGTACAATTACCCCTTAAAAAAGATCCATACTGTTTAGGTAGTTCAAGGTTCTTGGCTGAAGTTCGTTTGAATCAACTTTGGAAAAAACTCGAAACATTATGAATTACAAACCCTTTATAAATCGTTCTTACAGGAATATATTGATTTAAACCACATGCAATTAGTAGCTGACCCCCTAGAAACAAATATTTCTTATTTTCTACCACATCATGGAGTGTTTCGCCCCGATAGTAAAACTACTAAGCTTAGAGTAGTTTTTAATGCCTCTTCGAAAACAACATCAAGTCTTTCTTTGAATGACATTTTGTATAAAGGCGAGATATTGCAGCAAGATTTATTTTCAATTCTTTTGCGATTTAGGCAGCACACATTTGTCTTTACAACGGATATTTCAAAAATGTTTAGACAGATTTTAATTAACCCCGGTCATCGAAATTTGCAGATGATTTTATGGAAAGACAGTGTTGATGTGTGTGTGGTCCTGTACAAGCTTACAAACTCAACACTGTAACTTACGGGACTACTTGTGCACCCTATCTTGCTACCCGAACCATTCAGCAATTAGCTAGGGACGAAGGAGAACATTATCCTTTGGCTGCATCAGTTACAATCAGAGACATTTACATGGATGATATTTTAACAGGTAGTTCAGACTTTCAAGAATTTCAAAAACTACAATTAGAATTAATTAATTTAAAAAAGCGGGTGGTAGAACCCCCTCAGTATAGAGGGCACTGCTTGTAATAACATGTGTTGTTGACACCAGAGATCTTCTGTACGTGACCGAGTGCAGACGCACTCCATATTCCATTAAACTTATTATTTAATCTTACACTTGTATTCGATGATTTACTGAATTTAATTGAGTCTAACGGATTGTGATGATATGAAAGTTGATTGATATAAAAGCATTCTACCACTGATTAACTGAACCACCGATGATAGTAACATTGGTGCATACGGCATGTGAATCGGAAATTGATGATTGTAGCATTGGTGCAACGGTCTGAAATTAATGAAAATTGATGAAATTGATGAAAGAATCATTTTGATACCCTCGACCAAGAGGTTGGAATATGATCGTCGACAGTGAATTCAGGTAAGCCGAATTTTTATTGAAAAACTGAATCATACCTGAATAGAAGATTAAAATGTCAGAAGATCTCTCAAAATTTAAAAAGAAGCGTACGTTCTTCGTTGACAAAATTGATAAATAAAATTGAAGGAAAGATCAACAATGAAAATGAACCTGTTGATCAATTTGAAGCTTTTTTAGAGCAATTAAATGATAAAGAAAGTAACTTAAGTTTATTAAATACACTAATTGAAGATCGTTTGTCTGTTGACACTATTACTGAAGATATAGAAGCTTCGGAAGAAATTAAAGAGAAGATTATATTTTGGAAAACGAAGCTTTCTTCTAAAATTAGGAGAATAAATTCTGACTCTATCCAGGTTGATACAGTTTCTCGAAATATCCAAGTTATTGATTCCAATAGTTTTGAATGTATGAACATAAATTTACCTAAATTGCATATAAATAAGTATTCTGGAAATTATTCTGAATGGTTAGATTTTTATAATTTATTTGAAAGCTCTATTCATAATAACAATAGACTAAGCAAAGTTGATAAATTTAATTATTTAAAATCATATTTATGTGGTAATGCGCTTGCTTGTATTAATGGATTTCCAATTTCTGATGATAATTATGATAGAGCTCTTGATTTATTAAAAGATAGATTTGGAAATAAAAACATGTTAATTAACGCCCATTTGAGCAATTTATTAAATTTAACACCTGTTAGAAACCCTACTGATATTGTGGGCTTAAGAAATTTGTACGATAGAGCAGAAACGCAAATAAGTTTAGGAGTTAAAGGAGAATCCTACTCAAACTTATTAACACTCATCCTGTTGAAACAGATACCCTCGGAACTCGTTTTGGAATTCAATCGTTCTCAAAAGGAGGAAGGGGTTTGACCTGAGCGCTCTGTTACAGTTCCTACACTTAGAAATACGCTATAGGGAACGAGCTTCTCAAATAAACAGTCATAAACTATGTCATTATTCCCCTCTACCGCAAGACAGAACAAAAAATAAAGGCTCCTATTTCCTCGGACAACGCATGAAGCCACCCCAGAATAGAGTACATTTCGGAGCACATTCATTTCCCACCCCCTGGGAGAAAGTAGAACCTAGAAACCGAAAATGCTTATACTGCAACAAAGGTCATGAACTCGGCACTTGCCGTTCCTTTGATGCTCACGAAAAGCGAGAAATTTTAAGGAAGAAGGGTTGTTGTTTTTTATGTTTGTCGCCCGGTCATAGAGCAATGGAATGTGTAACAGGGGAGTCGTGTCCTATTTGTAATGGATCCCACCATTTCTCAATATGTTTTCGGAATCGACATGATGACGATTTGTCTCCTAAAAGGGACACTGATAATATAGTTTCAGCAGTAATCAAGAGAGATTCTGAGGACATTTTAACAATGAGTGTTATTGTTAATGAATCCAATATTTCTAAACAGCTTAGTGAATTTTGGAATTTAGAGAACTTAGGAATAGAAGCAGAGGTGTCTGATGAGGAAAATATTGATAATGATATAATGTCTGAATTTGAAGCGGGAATTTCATACCAAAATAAGCGGTATAAAGTTAAATTCCCTTGGAAACCTAACATGAAAACATTGTTAGAAAATAATGAAAAAATTGCTAGGAAAAGATTTCTAAAGTTAAGATCACGTTTTAAAAATGACAGTTCCTTATTTGAGGATTACAAATTAGTTGTAAATAATTATCTTTCTGAGAAAATCATAGAACGCGTTTCATTTGAAGAAGAAAATCTAAAGCATAATATTTTTTATCTACCACATAGAGCAGTAATACGTACTGATAAAACTACAAGCAAATTGCGAATCGTATTTGATGCGTCATCACATGCGAAATCACAGCTATCTTTGAACGATTGTTTACACACAGGGTTAAATTTTATACCTAACCTATTTTTTCTATTAATCAAATTTAGAGTGAATCCAATTGCATTTGTGGCTGACATAAAAATGGCATTTTTGATGATTGAGATAGACGAAGTTAGTTAGTTAGTTAGTTAGTTAATATTAACGTCGCACTGTTCAGCTACACGAGGGCTTTTGGCGACGGACCACGTAATTTTGAACCATGGTCAAGTGACGTGGACGACACCTGAGCTGGCACCCCCTCTCCTAACTACCACACCACACCAACGGGAGGACGTTTCAGCTCTCGACAGATTTAACGTGCATCGCTGCCCTACACGGCGGGTCTTTAGTGGTACTGGGATCGAACTTGACATGCCTGCCATGGTTGGATACCTTAACCACTGGGCTACCGCAGCCCTCATTGAGATAGACGAAAGTGAAAGGATTTTACAAGATTTTTCTGGGATGAAAATCCAGGAATTGATTTAGAAAACAAACGGCTTGATATTTTCCGAATGACTAGGGTTTTATTTGGAGTAAAATTAAGTCCATTTCTTCTTGCAGCTACGATAAAGCATCATCTTAAAAAAAATATGTGGATATTTTTCCTGATACTTTTAACCATCTTAACCAGTCATTGTATGTTGATGATTTTCTGTGTGGAAATGTCAGTGTCCAAGCAGCCTTGACGACCTGCATAGAAAGTAAACAAATTTTGGAAGATGCAAGTATGGATCTTCGGAAATGGAGAACCAACTCTTCCGAGCTAAATCAAAGGTTAAAAAATTTAAATTTTGAAGTAGATGAACATAAAGAGTCATTGAACACGTTGATGGCTTCAAAGGTCTTAGGAGTTGGTTGGAATGAAAAATCTGATACATTCTATTTAGATTCCAGCGATTTAGGAACATTTCTTTCTAAAAGAATTAATACAAAAAGATATTTGTTACAAGCCGCAGGTCGATTATTTGACCCAGGAGGTAGATTGAAACATTCGACCCTATCTGAATTCCAAAAACATCAAATGATGTTACCAAAGGCAACGAACTTCAAGGGAGCAAGAAACATTCTTAATGAATGGAACGCGAAATTTGCACACACAAGTCCAACAGAATTCAGCTATTCAGCGCGGAAGAGGGAATCGAATGGAACTTCATTCCACCCGCTTCTCCCCATTTCGGTGGATTGTGGGAAGCAAACATTAAGTCCATGAAACGCATTTTATTGAGGGTAGCGAAATCGGCTATCATGAGCTTCGAAGAGTTAACTACGTTGATGGCACAAATCGAAGCAGTTCTGAATTCATGTCCCTTGTCTCCACTTTCTTCGGACCCCAATGATCTTAACCCTTTGACCCCGGGGCATTTCTTGACGAACTGTGCAATTTCATCCTTTCCTGAACCATATACTGCTTCGGATTCTTTGTCCTATCATTCCAGGTGGAAACTCGTTCAATCTCTGAGAGACAAATTTTGGAACCGTTGGAGCACCGAATATCTGACCCATCTGCAGACCCGTGCTAAATGGAGTGAACAGAACCCTAACCTGATGGAGAATCAGCTCGTTCTTTTAAAGGATCCCAACACCAAGCCCCTGGACTGGCCTATGGGGCGTATTCTTGAAGTATTTCCCGGTAGTGATGGTCTTGTAAGAGTAGTTAATGTGAAAACCTCAACAGGTATTTTAAAACGAGCCATGACAAAGGTAGTGCCTTTACCTATTCCAGTTGATCCTGCAACTGTAGAGAAGAACAATTGAACACATTTTACAATTTCTTGAACTTTAACTTTATATTATTCTATTTACATAATTGCTAATTTGATTTTCAGTATTATTGATAACTCATGTGATTTAAGAATTGCTAATTTTATTTCAGAATTATTGATGATGAATATGATTTGAGAATTGAATTCATAGGATTTTATTTTTATTATTTCACATTGCATGAATTTTATTTGTATTATTTCATTTTGCATGAATTTTACTTGAATTACCTTAGAATTTGAATTATCTTAATGTAAACTCCGCAGGAGTTTAAGTGGGGAGTAATGGTAGAACCCCCTCAGTATAGAGGGCGCTGCTTGTAATAACATGTGTTGTGGACACCAGAGATCTTCTGTACGTGACCGAGTGCAGACGCACTCCATATTCCATTAAACTTATTATTTAATCTTACACTTGTATTCGATGATTTACTGAATTTAATTGAGTCTAACGGATTGTGATGATATGAAAGTTGATTGATATAAAAGCATTCTACCACTGATTAACTGAACCACCGATGATAGTAACAGCGGGTATGAGTCTACATAAGTGGTGTAGCAATACTCCAGAAATATTGAATTCAATACCTAAAGAAGAGCAATCTTGGGATTTCCATTGCCAATCATCAGATCAAAACACAATTAAAACTCTAGGAATCATTTGGAGTCCACAATTTGATTATTTCTCTTTTAAGACCGTTGTGAACTGCCGTGAGTCGTACACAAAAAGAGAAGTTTTATCCATTATTGCACGTTTATTTGACCTCATTGGATTCTTGTGGCCAATTCTAACTAAGGGCAAATTAATGTTAGAGAAACTTTGGGTTCTCAAATTAGAATGGGATGAACCTCTCTCCAATCCAATAGCTAAAGAATGGAACGACTTCGTGTCTACCCTGCCAGTTATTCAAAATATCCATGTCCCTCGACTCGTAATAGGAAGGGGCAGAATTATTATCCATGGATTTGTCGACGCCTCAACAGCAGCATATGGTACTGTACTATATGCTCAATCGATCTCAGAAGAGGATGTATCTACAAGACTCTTTTGCAGCAAATCCCGTGTTGCACCGGTGAAACCAATCACTATCCCTCGTTTGGAATTGTGTGCTTGTTTTTTTCACAGCTTCTGGAAAAGGTTTTACATTCCTTGACGCTACCTATACAGCAAATAATGCTATGGACTGACTCTAACATTGTGTTAGCCTGGATTCAGCGATCCCCTGAGCAGCTTAAGACGTTCATCGGCAATAGAATAAAAATTATACAGAGACTAACCCAGAACTGCCAATGGAAGCATGTATCCTCTAATGAAAACACGGCTGATCTGATATTACGTGGATTGAATGCTTCGGACATCTCTTCTAAACAACTTTGGTGGCATGGCCCAGACTTTTTAAGGGAAGAACTTGAAGCAAACCCAATTGACTTTGAAAGGATAACTTCTGACAGTGACTACTTAAAGGAACTTAAATCCGCAAATGTGCTTTTAACTTCTTGTAAATTCTCTCTTATAGATGATCTTTCAAAACGTTCTAATAACTATACAAAATTGTTGCATATTTTGAGTTATATTTTCAGGTTCCTCCACAACTCTAGAAATCCTAGTGTAAAAAGGTCTCGTCAATTAGATTATAGTGAAGTGAATGAAGCAAAATTATGCCTCATATTAAAAATCTTCAAGCCTCTGCCTTTCAAGAAGAAATCGAGTTTCTAGCTAAGAGTAGTTGTAGTTCAAAAAAAGGTAAACTTTTCTCTTTAAATCCATTCTTCGATGGAAATCAAATTTTGAGGGTTGGAGGACGTTTGCAAAACTCGGATTTAACTTATAGTCAGAAACATCCAGCTATACTCCCAGCGGATCATCTTCTCACCAAATTAATTATGATAAATATACACAATAGAAATCTTCATTTAGGCCCTCAAGCTTTGCTTTATTGTACAAGACAAAGATTTTGGCCACTTCGTGGCAGATCAATAGCGAGGAAAATTGTGCACGAATGCGTAGTTTGCTTCAAAAATAAACCTATTGTAGCAAACCAACTTATGGGATCTTTACCTCGAGAGAGAGTAAACCCTAGTTTTCCTTTCCTGCATACAGGAATTGATTATTGTGGACCCTTCTTCATAAGGTATAAACACCAGAGAAAGGGTATTTACCAAAAGATATATGTAACCATTTTTGTTTGCTTAGCCTCAAAGGCCGTCCATCTCGAAATTGTCTCGGATTTGACCACAGATGCCTTCCTTGCTACATTGAAGCGTTTTGTGGTTAGACGCGGGAAATGTGCTACTATATCATCAGATAATGCCAAAAACTTTGTTGGAGCTAATCGAGAATTAAAAAGATTACATAATCTCTTAAAATTTCCCGAAGAAAAACTTTCTTCTGAAGGGATTTCTTGGAATTTCATGCCACCTAGAGCACCAAGTTTTGGTGGACTTTGGGAGGCAGGAGTTAAATCATTCAAATTTTATTTAAAAAGAGCTGTAGGAAACCTAAAGATGACTTTGGAAGAATTCTTAACCATAATAACACAGATTGAAGGAATTCTGAATTCTAGACCAATCACTCCTTTGTCAGAAGATATTGACGACTTGGAAGTGCTTACTCCAGGCCATTTCTTGATTGGAAGACCCATTACTTCCATTTCTGAACCTAATTTGTTAGACAAGACAGAAAACACACTTTCTTGGTGGCAAAAATTAACAAAAATAGTTCAACATATTTGGACAAAATGATCTCGCGATTATTTAAACAATTTACAGCAACGAAACAAATGGCAATTTCACAAAGATAACGTAAAATTAAATACAATGGTGCTAATAAAGGATGATAACCTTCCTGTAAATAAATGGAGCTTAGGTCGCATAACCAAGCTAGTTCCTGGTACGGATGGGAAGGTTCACGTAGTGGAAATAAAAACTAATAAGGGCAATATTAAACGCAGCATTGGGAAGGTGTGTGTTCTGCCCTTGGACAATTAATATGTAATTTGTGAAATTGTTTCTTCCTTGATTTATGTAAAGCATTATTTGTTTATTATGTTTTATATCTTCTTTGATTTATGTGATTCTGTATATTGATTGAATGTAATTCAACGGGGGGAGGATGTTCAGTCCGTAATTGTATCTATTTTTTGTCGCGAATGCCATCCGCCGACTGAGCACCTCCACCAATGTTTTGATGTAACCCTCCGCTTCAGTTGTTGTAGTAGCTTCCATCGTGGAACAGCGTGCGAATAGCACCATCTCGTAATAAACCTTATTTACAGTCCAAAGGTCGCAACGTTTTAGTTAAAACACGAACCAGCATTTGACAACGAACATTCGTAAACAACACACCGAAAATCAGTTAGTCTGGTTTTGACGCGATCAGTTAGTATTGCTTTGACTGTTGAAGCGATTAGTGATTACTTCGGTTGTTGAACGAGCTATTGCTTGTGAATGGTTTTTTATATACGTGTATTTTAGACACCGATATAATTATGTCTGAGCGGTGTTGAAGGTGTGAAGACCTTCTGAGACTTATTCTGCGTATATTGCTGTTGAATCCTGTATTTGGAGGATTCGACAATAAATCCTCATCACTCTTAAAGAACTGCCTTGCTCTTTGCAACTGATTTGTATAAAATCCTCGAATCCCGATCAACGTAACAATATTTTTTAAATTTAATTTAAAACAGTAAGCAAGAAAATTGTTGAAACAGAAGATGATAAATCCTCTTAATTTACCTCCATTAATGGACTGAAATAAAATTTAGAAGCAAAAATACATTTAGAAATAATGTTTATAAAAATATTTTTCTTTAATACATATACTAAATAACATATATGTGCGTGTGTGTGTATTTGTACTACCATGTTTGTACTGTTTTGCTATTTTCTTGATTATTGCTTTAAAATTTATTTTTTTACACATGCATACATCTTATACATAAATCGACAGGGACCTTACTTAGGGCCTTGGCCACAATAGAGGCGTTTTGTCGTTCTAGATTCAACCTCAATGAGATCATGATTTGAGTAATTTTAAAGGTCAAATGCAGTGCCGGTTTATTTCATTTTGGGCCCTGGGCGCAAAAGATTTAAGAGCCCCCCGACACTAGAAGATTGAAATTTATAACTATAAAATCTTTTTCCGTAAAGCTTATCCGGCCCTTGGAGTGCTTGCCCCAAGCACCTAATGGATAAACCGGCACTGGTCAAATGTTATTTTTGGTTGATCTTAAAAACTGGTAATTTCAGACGATATGTCAACTGGCTGCATGTTTTGACCTAGGCCTACAATCATACACCATCATTACTCAATCAGTCTAACGGCGGCAGTCACTCGAGCCGGTTTGTGCGATTGTAAGTCACACACATTTTTTTTTGTTCCAGGTTTGTAAGAGTATTTGACAACTAATGCTATGCACTATCTACTTCTAGAGGGTATAGATAGTGGCCTACATTTGTGTAGGGACCCAGGGCCTCAAGAAGTCTTAAGACGTCCCTGTATGAACAAATAATCTGTTACTAAATCACCATCGATAAATGTCGGCATTAAATTTCTTTATATGCGGAAATATTTTTCTTTTCTTTATTTCTCTTTTTAGATCAAAATCTGATGCAAAGTGTTTCCAAAAAATTTTGAGTAAGTGTTAATTAACGTCATACATTTTAAAGCAACACGATGGCTATTGGTGATGGGCAGGGACGTTTTCAACCTCCCCGGCTCCCTAGGCACTTCAAATTGTTGCGCCTCCTTCCACTATTTACGGAGGAACCCTTCCTTCAGTTCTTATATGGCCAGTTTTGATTCGGAAGGGATTTTTCCTTAACTCTTATTTTTATATGAAGTAAATAATTAGAAAAAAAAAATTCTCCAGTTTTATATATTTTATTCCTTTTTCTTCCTCAATACTTTTTTCCCCCTAAAAGCCATAACATCTAACACTTGAAGAACATCTTTTCAATATGGTCGGATATCTTAACTGAAATACATAGTATGCTACCAGTTCGCTTTAGAAAACATTAAAAATAACCCAAGCCGACCTTCTCTATAAAGGAGCCTTGGACCTTGAACCCATTTGAATCCTAAATGTTTTGTTGAAACAAAATTACAAAAACGAACTAGTATTACTAAAGCATGTTTATTTAGTTCGGGATTTGGGTTTTGCTAATGCATTAGTTATTTCAGAAAAATTAAAATTTTTTGCAATTTCTATTTCGATGTTTAATATAGCAAGTGCATTTAAGAAGACATGCCTGTTACTTATCCCGAATTGTAGGTTATCGTAAGCAAGTTTTTAATTGCTTTTCCAAGTAAAAATGTGTTTCATCGTAGCTGCTAATCTCCAAAAAAAAAAAAAAAAAAAAAAAAAAAAAGACTGGACATTTCTAACCAAGGAGATTTAAGGTGAAACTTAACTAAAATGATGCTAAATATTAAAAATTTGTTACTATAGCGCCCCCCTCCCCAAGTAGGGTTATCATGCCCTGCTAGGGGACGCGCCCCAAATTTTGAGAAATGCTACGATAAAGATTTTATTTCGAATTTTGACGACAATTTAATAATAATATACATGTAACAAAATATTATTTGGGGAAGAAAACCAAGTGATTTACATAATAATTTGGCCGATAGCGAAACGAAGATTTGATGATTTAGATTTAAAAATGAGAGAATAATTAGCTTTTTAATAAATATTAGGCATTGTACGTTCTCTCTGTAATTTAAATTTTTTCTCTTTTTTCACCCTCCAATTTTTTTGCTCCCCAAAATCTTTTGCGCGCTAGTCATGTGCCTAGCGATTGGCCTAGTAATTCTGAACCTTGGTCAAGTGACGAGAACGAGGATCTCAGCTAGCATTTCCTCTCCAAACTACCTCACCCTTTTACGGGAGGATTTTTAGCTACAACAGATTTATCGTGCATCAGTCACTTATAGAAGACGGGTTTTCACTTTGCTTTGGAGCTGAAGCGTATGATACTCCAGCAACTAGCTCGCGATCGCGACCCCCATAACATTTTAAGTTTTTTTGTTCACATATGTGAGCCCCTGTAGCTTTTGGGTTGATATGGCTAATACGATGGTAGGTACGCCCCAGTACATACCATAAAAATTAGTATTCCTACAATGTGGTCCAAGAGAGTCTAAAGGATATGTGTCCCATGTTTTTCTATTTTGCAGATATAAATTCAATCAGATATGTAACATTATGGTGAATAATAAAATAAGATAATTTAAAATGAGTTTTTTTTCTGAAAGTTTAATGAATCATTATCAAATTATTTTTTATAGGAATTCTTACATTATCAAGTAGCCCTTCTTCTTTCTAGGTATACATGAAAGACCTCCAGGAATGAGTTTCTCTTTTTCATTCATGCATATAATAACTTTTTAAAGGATTATAAAAATTTCTAATGAATCTAAATTTGTTTTTTATTGTTATGTTGCTCTAACAATTCATGAAATTCAAGTCAAACAAGTAAATAGGGAATTTTCTGAAAAGAAATGGCGTAAGCGAAGTGCCGCCTGATGTTAATATTATCAACTAAAGAGAACATATTATTGCGATAACATTGCGTATGTTGTAATCATTGAAAAAGCGTCTTAAATTTAACCAATATTTTTCCGTATGTTTGATATTACTTTTATCAATGCTCTGATTGTTAAAGTTAATGATACTTCTGCTTCAAGAATGCCATCTTAATTTTTGTATATATTTGAATTCTTAAAATGTGGACTAGTCAATAATATGCTGTAGAAAAACTGAAATGTGATATTAGTTACATTTATTTTTCGTTTTGTTTAGGTAAGTTCTAGTAGGTTTTTCATTTGACGTAAAATTAGAAAGATTTTTAGAACATTTTGCTGAGCAAGCTTTGTAGTTTATAGAATTAAAAAGCAGTAAAGTGTACCTAATTGTACTCTTCGTGGTTTTGATTTTCTATTTTTCTTTTTGGTGATGTTAATTATTGATAGGTGACTATCTCATTCCAAAAACGGAACATAAGTTTGATCGGCAAATTTTTTGAAGAAATTGTCATTATTTCTCACGTAAAAGAAAGAGTTGGAATTTTGCGCTATTTGTCCTGAATATTTTCGTTAAACAATTTTTTCCAATTACTTTTAGAATCAAATGGATTTAAGACTGGCAGCTGTAAAATATGTGTATTCAGTTAAAATTGGAAATAGATGCAAGTATATAAGGTGTCAAAATTTTTAAATAATTCGTCAGAATTATAGATTACAATAATTATAGATATAGTCATATATATTGTCAGAATTAAAAATTAATTGCTATTCACATACTTAAGTTCTATTTTAAGAATTTTTCTCTTTTTAGTTTCTCCATTTTTGAAAGATGGTGGTAGCAGATCAAAGTACTTGGTTGGCAGATGTTGTGTTTGTCATTGAGGGAACTGCAAATATGAGCCCTTATATTGAAAATTTAAAGTCAAATTACATACTCCCCACCTTAGAGTAAGTTTTGATTTTTCGTTCAAAATATATTTTTACATTCAGTCTTTGCTGCTTAAGGTAATTGCATCTTAAAAATATGTAGTGATATGATGAAACTATTGTTATAAGCAAAGTAATGTAGGATTGTATGGCTATCATTTCTTAAAACTGATTTTACATTATTTAGAAAAGTTAAATTATTCCACTGTAGTCATTGTGTATGTAAACTGATTGTTTTATATGAATCCCAACATTGTATGTATATTTTTTTTATTGATACTTACTATCACAACATATTGGTGACATATGATATGAAGCACAGGGATGCCTATTAAGTGCGTATGACACATTGGAAATCGGGGGTGCCAACTTGGCAAGTTATTAATATAGTTGCCGATTGTTGCTGTGATATGTAAGCATTTACTTAAATTTTGTGTGGTTATATGACAGAGAGGTCCAATATATATATATATGGTTATTGAAATCTTTGAAAAGAAATTTTTTTATGTTAAAATATTTATAACATATTTTATTAAATACTGTTTATGTTTAAGCTGTCAAAATACTTTTTTTGAGTTGCTGAATTTCTAAAAATGTGAATCATATTCAAATAAGTATTTGAGTTTTAATTTGTCAGATTCTATATTTTGCTTCTTAGTTTGTTTTTTTCGTAATCAATTTCTTTCTTTCTATTTAATTCAAATAAAAGTGCATTTGCAATGGATAGTTTAATGATTTATCAGATAAATATGTTTTTCAAACTTCAGGCTTTTTGAAATTCTCATTTTTCTAAAGTATTATATTTCACCATGCTTTTTTTTTAATTTTAAATTATTACAATTATATTTTCAAGTCAAGAATTAACTCTCTCTCTCAACTTTATATGTATACGAACTATCAGCTTTATTACATTATTTAACATGTTAAATGGAAATCAAAGCTTTGAAAATATAAGCAGAATTTGTTATATTTCCATTATTTAGAATTTTAAATACATATCTATTTAAAATTTTAGTTTTAGATATTATTTGAACTTTAACATTTGTTTTGAATTAAATATCATTATTTCAATATAAATTAAGTTTAATTAGATTTCTGTTTTTAATAAATTCAGGAATTTGTTCTTGGTGAGTTAGCTATATAATAAATAGTTCAATATTTAACAAGTTACCAGCTGGGTGGTGTAGGTTTGGCACGCCCAAGTCAGTGGATTTTCATGATGCAAAAAATCAACAGCATCGGCATTGTATGATTATATGACATGTAAAAATCCATGAGTGTCTATTTGGAACTGGAAAAATTAAATTTCTAGTTTAGTCTCGCATCATCAGAGCTTGGGCGTTTCTTCTGGGGAAGACACTGCATGTCAAAATTATATTGTGGCAAATGATATCAACCTCTATATCACTAAAAAGCGATAATAGCTCCTAGGGAATGTACTAAGTCTGCAATGGTAATTACAAATCTGCAATCCCATTATGGAAAAAAAATTAACAAATATTCTGGACTGTTTTAATATCAAAAAATGAATTCTTTGAGATTATTTTTGCGACATGTTCAGAACAGAACTCAAATTCTAAACTCATTTACAGATTAAAAAAAAAAAATGTACCATTATTGATACAAGTTCGTGTTTTTTTAATATGTCTATCCATTTATTGTAACACATCTACAAAACTTTAAATTACTTTATACATATATTCTTTATTTATAGATGTAAAGTATAAATTAAAAAATATTGAGTATTTTGTTAAAAAATGGATTTATTAAAATAAGTAGTATAACAGGAAATATGTGATCTCTACTATTTACAATTTGGCAATACTTGATATATAATGTATTAAATTTATCACCATAAGTATTGGTAATTTTTAAACTTAGATATGAGATAAAGTACTTTATATTTTGTTAAAAACAATACAATTTATTTAAATGTTAAAATATTCTTGTTATAATTTACATAAAGTTTTATCTTGAAATAAGATTTATTTTTATCATTATTTTATCATGTATTATATGTATTCTGTTTGTTATTAAAATAAGTCATTTTTATTAGGTATTTTAATGGTTCCCCTGCAGATGATCGAGATTGTGGCTCAGATGTAAGTTTCTCCCTTTTTTCTTCATTGTGTATAATTTATATAGTTTATTTTTATTTCCTTTGGCTCTCTATATATTATACTTTCAACTATGTATACATATAATTTTTTCTGTACTATATAAAGGTTAATTTTTTTTCAGACTAATTGTACAATGTATGCATTAGTTGTTTTTTTGGCTGCTGATTGTGCCCCTGAAACTGCATCAGTTTGTTATGCTCCAACTGCCAGTACTCATAAGTTTTTATCACTGTTGGATAAAGTGAAGTAAGAATCTGGAATTTATTATACAATTTTTGCTTTTTAGTTTCTGATTTTTAAATAACTTTATAAAATATATTTTTGTGAACTAATAAATAACATATTGAAAAATATAGCTTGCATTTTATATTTATGTTATAGTAAAAATTATACATGTGCTTCTGTTAAAGACTTATTGTACATTTTCTGTACCTGATTGTTTTACTTCTTTCCCTATCACTTTGACTTGAAATTGAACATTATTTTCCCTTCCCATTTTGTGTTTCTTTTGTTTATATCAATAGTGTTGCTTGTTTTGAAAAGCTTAATCTCTCTTTTAATTATAAAATAAAAATGAATTTACAAAAAAAGATAAAATTGCATTTATGATGGAGGTTATCTTAAATGGAATAATAAAATATGCAACATATGGTACTAAAAGAAAAACATTTCACTTAAAAGGAAATCAGAGGATTAATGGACAAAATAAGAGGATTAGTGGAAGAGTGTTGTTACTTATGCCACCTGATCGACAATAACATCAGATCATAGGCCCACGAAATTCATCATAGCAAGAGGCTAGTTGTATGCCTGTTTCTATTTTGCCTTAGCTTTCAGCACCATTCAGGGGACAGTACGATTTTGCTCGGTTTCACCCAAATTTTGAGGAATAACACCCTGAGGGTGGTCAGAGACCTCCCACCTCTACCCCTTCCACCAACTTCAAGAGAGAATTTGCAGCTCGAGGGCTATTTAGAGTACCCCCATGCCCCAAAGACACTATACATTTACAAACATCCATGCTCCTTCTCCAGGATTCGAAACAAGGCCCTATGACACAGCAATCAGCATCACTAACCACTATACCGTATGGGTAAGAGTGGACAGCACTTCTAAGAAGTAATTTTGACTATTTTCCCCCAAAAATGGATATAGCATTGAGTAACTGAATCAAATTATAAAAATTTATTGTCAAATATTAGTGCCAGTAGTTGGCAAACAGAAGATTTATTCACCCTAATAAAACAACTTTTCCATATAGATTTTCTTTTCTATTATTATAAAATTATACTTGGATTTATTCCAAACAATATCACACATTCCTCCAAAATCCCATTATGGGTGTTGAAAGAACTAGACTTATTTTTTTTTCTTTCAGTGGATAAATTTTTGCCATTCTGTAAAATTATGCTGTAGTCATCACTTCTAATGTTAGAATGAGATAGTAAGATATTAGTACAGTTATTGTCAGAACGAAACTATTAAACACCAAAAACGAGGGTATTAAGTTAATTAGCTAATATAATGGTTAACTCTCTAACATTCTAGGTTGAAAAAAATACCTGGTATTTCTGTAATAACAAATAAAAGATAAAACAGCTGGAATGTAATCAGCTTTTAATAAAACAAAATTAACATTTCCAGTATATTGTACTCAATTTTATTGGAGGAAAATTTGCATTTTTCAACAAGATATTTTATTGAATGTTTGACCTGATATTTAAATAAAATAAATGGGACAATTTTTAAATTAAAGAGGAAATTATAAAAAGATATGCTTGTGGAATTTGATTTAAGTTTTTAAATATTATAGATTTTCTGTAAATAGAGGTTGTTTTTTAAATGTCATTGAAAAGATCTTTTCTGTTTATTACTATTGAAGTACTAAATTAAGTTTTAAAAAAACACTTAATAATTTTGATATATGGCTACCAGAATACTTAAGACATCAATTTAACTTGAGGTATGAGATTACATTATGCACAATATTTTTTGAATCTTTACTCTTCATATAATGAGAATTGTATTAGCAATAAATTAAAAACTTTTTATATTTTAGTCAATTAAAGTCACATTTAACAGTATGAAATAATAAATTACTATGTTTGTAAAAAGGATTTTGTTTGTGACACTTTATAAAAAATCTACACTATTAAAATTCGTAGTTAAACGTATTCGTACAACTAGGTGTATCTTCTCGCAAACTGCACGACACAGAAACTCGCCGAAGGTGCCGAAAGACGGGAATGATCCGAGGAATCCGTTTTCACCATTTATATTCTGACAGTGCAATTAGTTAAAAAAAATATTAATTAAAAACCTCAAAACGGATAATTATTGCTTTTTTTCCTGCCAGGTGGTGAAGCTCCAAATTTCCTGACTTTTTTTTTTAATCCAGACGTTTTTAAAACACAATCTAATTTTTTTTATGAGACTTGGACAAAAAATAATTGCAGAATCGGAAAGATCATTTGCTTTGCCACGATACGGTATCATTTATTTTACAAAATAATGATATTTTCTATTTTTTACAATTTTTTCTAAAATGAGTCAAAATCTATATGTTTTTATGAAAATTTTTAAATTGTTCCGATTGCATTTTCAATGAAGTTAATGAAGTGATATTCTACACTAAAAAAGTGTTCATGCTTTTCTCTTTTAAAATCAGTCATTTAAAAAATAAAATGTCAAACTTTTTTTTTACGATTTTTCAAAAAATACTCAAAATTTTTATTTAAAAATTTATAAAAATAATCTCACAAAATAATCTTTATTTATAAAAATAATCTCACAAAACTTTTTTTCCTTGTGTAGAACAATCTTATCCCTAACCTGTGCAAACATTGGAAAAATTAGTTTTTTTAAAAAAAATTGTGGTTTTCATTTTTTTTCCCTTTTTGCAAGAAATATTTAAGCATTATTTTTGTTACATTCTTGCTCTAAAATTACCATTGTTTGCAATTGATGTATGAAGTTTGAAGGCATTAACTTAAAAAAAATAAAGCCCCCCCCTCCCCAAATTTAAACTTTAACAAATAACGCAAGGCGAAATTGAATATCTCTTCCTCTTATACCTTTTCTTCCGAAGATTTCGTGGTGGGGTAAATCAGAGCGGCGTTCTATTTTTCGGTTAGAGCGCTTACGTTTGTACCCCGGTTCAAAACAAATTCATCGCTTAAATTTTATGATTTTTAAAAAAATGCTCTTAAATTTTATTCGCACATTTAATAACTTCGCCAGCAATTTTTTAATTGGAAAGATAATTTATTTCGTCATGATATAGTATTTTTTTTTCTTTACAAAACAACGATACTTTACATATTTTATTATTTTTTCTGAAAGGAATCAATTTCGATGCATTTATATGAAAATGATTTTTAAAAACTCATATTTTGATCTTTTAGAGTTAGTGATTTAACAAATAAAATGTCTAAAACTTTTTTTCCATTATTTTTTTGTGTAGTAATTCATTACTTGTTGTACCACTAGATGGCTGCACCTGTCAAGCTTTTAAGAACATCATTTAATTTTTATGATTTTCTAAGAAATACTCAAAATTTTATTCTCGCATTTATTAACTTCGCCAGCAATTTTGTAACTGGAAAGATAATTTATTACGTTTGTTCCCCCCTTTTTTTTACAAAACAACAATACTTTACATATTTTAAGATTTTTTCTAAAATTAATCAATATTGATGCATTTATATGAAAATAATTTTTAAAAAACTCTTACTTTGATCTTTTAGAGTTCGCGATTTAAAAAAAAAATGCTGGAAACTTTTTTCTTACAAATTTTTAAAAAATACTCTAATTTTAAATCCTTACTTTTATTATAAACGTGAAAGTTTGTATGTATGTTGTAGCTTATACATCGGAATAACTCAAAGCTATAACTTATAAAGATATTGTGTGAAGTGTCCAAAATAGAACACTAATTATCCATTACAAATGCACCAAACAGACCAAAAGAGAAAGACAGACAGGAAACAAAAATAATAAAAAAAAGAAATGTTTTTTAAAAAAACACCGAAAAGAGGATTATATTTGCGAGATCTCCTTCTCCATTTTTAAATAAATAGAGAGAAATTATGGAATTTTATTGGAGGTATCATTTTTGCTAAAAGAAAAAATAAAAAAGAAATTAACCTTGAAGTATACTCAAATTGTTGACTAAGAGTTAAGTCAGGAAGCTGCAATATATTTTGGAAGAAAAAAAATAAAGTTTAAGATTGAGAAGAAAAATAAAGAGGGCGAGGGAGCGCAGGAAACATAAAAATTTGAAACATTTAATGCTATAATTTTAATTGAATAGGCAGGTGTTGCATTTTTTAAGTATAAAAATATTAATAACTACTGTAATGTATTTTTTGGAAGTTTAGAAAAAATACACTAAGAATTATGCTGCGAAAACTTAAGTCTAATCTTTCCCAAGTTTCACTGCATGTAAATTTTCTATAAACTATTTTAATGATCCGAAATTAAAGATTTCTTAATGCTATTTGTTTATCTATATTATAAGAATGGATGTTTGTATTTATGACCTTGCTTCACTCCAACACTGTTCAACCAATCACTATGAAAATTGACATGTATATGTATTTCTTTATGGAGGTTTTTGTGCTATCTTTGTTGCAGCTCCCAACTGGGTGGCGCTACAGCATATTAACCCTCTAACTGGATACCTTCCTCCTGAAAAGTTATTCCGAAAGCGTTTAACTCTTATTTTGCAATTCCCTTCAAAAATGCAACAGACTTTTTTCCTTTCCCCCTTTTAGAACTTGGGAGGTCGAACGGGGAAAATTTTATGACCCAGTTCGGTCCCTTTCAAAAGTAAGAACCAAGAGATCAATCGTTTACAGCTAGCTGTTAAGTTGCCTTGGGCAATCTTCTTTGAAAGCGTAGATATCCTCTCTTGATCAATCCTCTTTGAAAGATACGGTGTTTCTTTCTCCTATATGTTCAGTCACAGTAAAATTAAAAACGAAATGAAAGGTAAAAAAAAAGAGGAAAAAATGAAATAAATAGTATGTTAGAAGTTGAAAAATAATTATATTTTCAAAGAAAATTTATTTTTCTGTCATTTTTTAAAAATTAAAATATATATATTTTTGGTATTGCGATTTGAACCAGAAAAAAGCATCCTGTATTCATTTTTGAATATGAGAGTAAGAAAACGCGCTCACTTTCCTGTTTTTTTAAAAAAGTAATGACAAATTCTATTGTGAGAAAAGTTCTCCCTAATTAATCTTGTCTTTCAAAACAGTACACTTAAAACAATTTTGTTCAGTGAAGTTAACCGACAGTTCCACAATGTATTCATACCAAATTTTAAAAACAAATTTAACACTTGGAAATGTATCCTGTATTAAATTTTTCAGTATACACAAATATTTCCTGCTGTAGGGAAGATATAGTATGAGAGAGAGAGAGAGATGTGTTGTGCGGTTGAGAAAGAATGTTTTCGTACATGTAGACTATTTTTGAAAATTTAAATATCACTGAAGCTGATCATATAACTGCAAATGAGCCTTATTTTAATGTGTGCTGGTATCAAAGTAAAACACTTTATAATATTAAACAGCCTATGGGTTTATACTCAATATCAAACTATTCGCAAAATGGCTTACAACTTCTATTCAAATTGTAAAGAAACTGAAATATATATATATAAATATATCTTACTGCAGTCAAAAATATTCATAATATGTAAGTATCCTGTTGCTCCACTTATTTCTGTACATTTTAAAAACTGTAGCTGAATGCAATTTTTTATATTTATAAACGAGGCATAACAGGTCACACAGTCGTAAAAATGTCCTTATCATTTTTAAATATACTACTATAAAACGTATATGGATTGTAAGATCAGTTGTAAAATCCTAAAAGCTTTTAGAGGAGCTAAAAACATGTAATTTTGGACTGATCAAATTTTTAATATAATACACAAATATACATGTTATTAAGCAAATACATTTGAAAAATCAAACTTCCTTCTGAAATAAACGTAATTGAAAGAAATATGTTTAATTGCAAATGAGTGGAAATACATGTTTATCTAAGGGGTATCCCCAAAGTGAGGTAATCCTCAAACTTAAGATTCAAACTCAGAAGCACAACAATCCATGAGGGCCAGGAACTACTGTGCCCATCATAATACACGTGACCATTGGACGCTGAGGTGCATGAACAGATGTCCCGATTTGGTGGTCTGTCTGAAGAGAGACCTTCAGTGTTTAAGACCCGAAGCAAGCTTGGTACTCATTTATCGACCCAATGTAGTGGGGATGAAAGGCAGAGTCGACCTTGCGCAGCCCGTTAATAGAACCCCAGACCTGTGGTGTGGAAGCACTATACACTTCCACTCAATCCTATTCGGTGAAAAATAAAATTTAATGTTAGAATCTTATATAAATCCCTAATGAATGAGGGAGTCAACTTTTTTTTCATGTAAACTGTTTAGACGGAAATGGTTAATTATGAACATTTCACAAGTTGCATAAATTAAAATTAACCGTTATAGTTAACATAAATTTTTAAGGGTACAAAAGGTGTATTTCGGCTGCACGAATTAATTTTAAAAGGAATACGGTTACGAAAAAGTAGTACAAATCTATCTAAAGTAGGGTTGGTTACCTTAGATATTGTCAAACACAACAATGTATTGGAAGCCAATTCCACAATTCGTTGTTATAAAAATGTATGTAAAATTACAAGATTTATTTTTGCATTTGTAATTTATATATATATATAATTTTTCCTGGGAGCTTTAAAAGCTAGAGCGGCATCCATCAAAACCGCGGTTCTCTCTGTTTTTCCAGATCGCCCCTGACTAAGCCGGCTCTGCCATAGTAAGTGAAAATGTCGGATTTTGTTTGTCAAGATCATTTTATAGCAGACTGCATTTTTCATGTATTTTAGATGGTCGTTTTATATTTTCTACATCAATATCTTAATGTCTGAATTTAAAATTACATAAAATTCTTGACATTCGCATCAATGACCATGATAATTTTATTAGTATATGAATGTGTCATCAAACGATTACATGACTAATATTAACACATTATTTTAACCATTTAATTGATATCAAGTTTAACATAACGCACACAAATTTTCTAAACTTTAAAATAAATATTTCGAAAACTACTTCAGATATACTGAAAATTTTTTCTTCCTACGCTTTAGCTTCTCTATGTAAGAATTTATTGTAATTGTATATTCATCAATTTTTTTAGTATATTTTTTGCTCTTAGCATGCGGTTTTTAACCGAATTGTATGAAATCTTCGAAATATATTAAATGAATGATTGAATTTTAACGTCGCACTGTTCCGCTACACGAGGGCTTTTGCCGACGGACCACGTAATTTTGAACCATGGTCAAGTGACGTGGACGACACCTGAGCTGGCACCCCCCTCTCCTAACTACCCCACCACACCAACAGGAGGACGTTTCAGCTCTCGACAGATTTAATGTGCATCGCTGCCCTACACGGCGGGTCTTTAGTGGTACTGGGCTCGAACTCGAGACAAAGCAAGCCACGTTCCGATACCTATACCACTCGGCTACCGCGGCCGAAATATATTAAAAGATACCAAAGAAGCTATATAATAAAATTTGAAATTTTTATTATACTCAAACAATTGCTAAAACTTATGGTAAATAATTTTTAACTGCGCGATGCATTTTTTTTCGAAATTTCAAATGGAATTTTTAACATAAAATTTCTAGCTTTATAAGGTCGAGATTTCAAAACATATCCAGATTTTAATTACTTATTCAGTTAGCCTTTAAAAAAGATAAATGTTGAGAGGTATTTTGTATAGATATTTTTGAACAATATATAATTCGAATGTTTTTCAATAGCTCGAATTTAAAATTGATTTTTATGTTTATTTATATGCATAAATGTCTACTGTAAATGTTTCCGTATATTTTTGATTACCATTTATTCAAACATTCAAGTTATAAAAAAAATGTGTGTGAAAATCTTCATTCATGTTGTCTTTGATGTAAACTGAAGTTCAAGCACTTAAAATTCAAATATAATTCGGTGTATTTTAACAATATATAACCAGGCACTGTACTTAAACTTCCCTGAACACTTAGGCTTTGAAATCTAAAAAAAAAAACAACTAATAAATCTTAACTAGTTTTTTTTTCGTTATTATTTTTATCAAAGTGTAAGAAAATGTTTCAAATGATTTGATGAAGTTTAAATTTATTCATTTTTAGTGGTTGGAAAATTGAAAAGGTTCCAAATTTTAAAGAGTTTGATGTTTTATTAATTTTTTCGGTATCTTATAATAAAATAATCATGTTTCAAAAACTGAAAGCTTTGAATAAGAAAAATGAAGCGAAAGAATATACTTAAAAAAAGATAATTTGTCTAACTATATAAAATAGCAGATTGCCCTGACACGCCCCAACTTGTTACAGTTTGAAATTAATATGAAACCAAAAGGGAATTGTAACATATTTTACTTATGCGTTGGGACTTTTGGAAACTTAAAATACAAGCTAGCAAAGAAACACTTCTTGGGTTGTAAAGAAATTTCTCCCCGATTTTTTACATTGCCGCAGGGTCAAAACACGGGGTTCCCTGCGAGCCATAAAACTCCTGCTGTGTTGCTTCCTCCGTCCCTCATTATCTTTCAAGATGTTAAACCTTAAAAGGGGGAAAGGATTTCAGAAAAGTGTGGCTAATCCGCTTTTGAAAACGTTACTTGAAGGCAGAAAAATCCGTGCAGTCCATTTTCGAAGCCTCTCTAGTAGGGCGGAAAAATCCGTGCTGTCCAGTTGGAGGGTTAACTTCTGCACCGTTCAATCAATTGCCAACTTGACTCCATCGTCAGCATTTCACTGTTTCCATTGAATCGACATAATAATTTAAGGAACGGTGTTCTAGAAATTCAGTTGCAGGTGCATCTACCAGATGCTGAGTAACTTTGGTCAAAATAAGACTAGACGTCTTTCAAGATAATTCTTCCAACCAGTACTCGAGTCCTGTCACGGACGCCACTATGTTCTAGAAATTCAGTTGCAGGTGCATCTACCAGATGCTGAGTAACTTTGAATATATTCGTCAGCTCTCTCTCTCTCTCGCAGACTGACGTCACAAAAACAACGCCGCCTAGCGGCACTTTTATTTCACTTCATTTTGCAACATCCTCCCCCCCTTGAGACTCGCAAAGAGTCTCAAGCACATAAATTCTATTAAATAAATCCAGTCTCTTTGGTTTTTTCACACATCTCCCGGATGAAGTATATTTTTTAAATATTACCTCATCGGGTGACAGAGTTTCAGATACAGTGGGAATTGATTCCTCCATACCCCTTTGAAGATTTTCATTTGAGCGTATCTCTAAAGGGTAGATACGCTGTATTGGTCGCAACATTTTTCCGTGTTGAGTTTTAAGTCTAACCGTTCGAATTTTGCCATCTCGCCCTGGAATTCAATAATTTTGGCTAATGCCCAGAACAATCGTTTTTTGTTATCATCTCCAACTAAAACTACTTCTCCAATCTGAGGATCACGCGATTCCTTTTCATTTTGTTTCTGTATAAGTTAACTAAGGTATTCATTCCTAAAGCGTTGGCGTAGATCTTTTAACAGCTTACTCCGATATTTTATTCTTTTGTTAAGGCTGTTCGAATTTAATTCTTCAATATCCTCAATGTTTGAGTTTTTATTACTGATAAGAAACATGCTAGGTGTAAGAGGAATCAATTCTTCCGGATTTTCTGACACATATGTTAATGGTCTACAATTTATAATGGATTCACAATCACAAAGCACAGTATACAATTCATCATATTTTAACACTGATCTACCCAAAGTACGCTTAAAAAAAAAAAAAAAATTCTTTTACAGTGCGGACCAGCCTTTCCCACCAGCCTCCCCACCAAGCTGCAGTAGGTGGGATAAATTTCCATAATATTTTTGGAGTTCTAGTTTCTTCCACTATTTTGCTCCAATTCAATTTTGATAGAACATTAAAAGCGCCTCTAAAGTTAGTTCCGTTATCGCAATAGATTGTTCGTGGCCGACCACGCCTAGCAATAAAGCATCTAAGAGCCAAAAGAAAAGCATCAGAAGTTAGGGAATTAACAAGTTCAAGATGAATAGCACGGTATACCGCGCAAGTAAACAAAGTTATCCACACTTTTCTTCCATCTTTCAAAAATAAAGGCCCCGCCAAATCTATTCCTACGATTTCAAAAGGTGCACAGAGTCTGTTACTCGGTCTGGTGGTAAAGGCGTTGGTTCGCTTGACAGGGATTTAACTTTAAAGCGTTTACAGAATATACAATTATACAGAACATTTTTTATAGCTTTCCTAGCTCTAATTATCCAATATCTTTCTCTTAACAAGCATTGCATCATTTGAATTCCCGCGAGACAATTTTTCTTATGTACATCTCTAATTAATAGCTTAGTAAGTTCACATTTTTCTGGTAACAATATTGGGTACAAAAATGATCTTTCATCATCTCGATTAAGTATTTTAGTTTTCACCCGTAAAATACCTTCATCATCTATGTAAGTCTCAATATAATTTGAAGATTTCGCATCAGGAAGGTAATAGCTCTGAACTAAACGAATTAATTTCTTTTCAGAATTTTCAATTTCTGATTGTGAAAGTTCAGAATCCTTACATTTTCCATTCAACAAAGTACAATTATTCACAAACCTTAAAATCCATGAAAAAACTCTAATCATTTTATTATAATCAGATATAGCATACAAATGCCAAGGAGGTGCGTCTCTTGAGAGATCAATATTTACCACTTTTAATTTTTTTCCTTTCCAATTCTACTTCCTCCGAATCGCCAGGAGTTTCTCCAAGAGGCCAATATTCAGGGCTTTCTCGCAACCACAAAGGTCCTTCCCACCACCTAGAGATAAGCATTTGCTGAGGAGAACAACCACGCGATAATAAGTCTGCAATGTTAAGATTTCCGGGTACATGCTTCCATAAATGACCTCGAGTTAGTTGACGAATTTCTTTAACCCTATTTTCTACAAAAACGGACCAACTCCCTTTTTCCTTTATCCACCAAAGGGCTGTAGTAGAATCGGACCAAAATGTAATTCTTAAGTTCGGTAAATTAAGCGCATTGACAATAGAATTCGCAAGTCTAGAACCGATGCAACAAGCCATAAGCTCCAAACGAGGTATACTCAAAGGCTTTAGAGGGGCTACTCTGGCCTTGGCTCGAACGAGAGTTACCTTTACATCTGATTTAAACATTGATCTCACAAAGACGCACGCTGCATACGCCTCCTTGGAAGCGTCAACAAAAACATGTAATTCAGAAGTGGAATTAATTATCATACATCTTGACAAAGTAACATCTTTCAATACATACAAATCTCTAAACCATTTTAAAAATACATTTTAATCCTTAGGAGACAATTCACTGTCCCAAGCAATTTTCATTTTCCACAAATGTTGTATTAATAGTTTCGGAAGCAATGTAGCTGGAGTTAATAAGCCAATAGGATCAAAAATTTTCTGCACAATTGCCAAAATTAATCTTTTTGTGATTTTTGTTTCACAGGTCAAAGTATCCATATCTGTGCAGCACTTCAAGGTATCAGTTTCTAAATTCCAAATTACTCCCAAAACGGAATATCTCCTGAGCTTCTATCAACATTTTTGCCAGCCACATTGCTTTCAAAACCACGCAGGTTGAAACATCCATTCAACATGATCAATTTCGCATGTTCAATGAAACGTCCCTGCTTGTCAGTATTAAACACACCAGATACACAATTGTCCACATAGAATGAACTTTTCAGTTTCTGAGCAACCTCTTCATGTTGAGGTTGACAATTTTCTAAAAGATGCATAATAGATGCATTCAGCAGAAAAGGGCTAGAAGAAACACCAAACACAACTCTGCAGTGCCTATACACGATCCGCCCTTCACTAGATGGGGGAAAAAATCTAAGAAAATCTCTGTCTTTCGGTGCTACAGACAGCATTAAGAAAGCCTTCTCTATATTCGCACTAATACCGATTGGATACATTCTAAATCGATCGAGAATATCAGGTATTAGCTCTATCAAATTAGCTCCCTTTAATAAACATTCATTTAAAGAAGGTTTCCCTTTTTCGGAGGCCGAGGCGTCAAAAACGGGGCGAATTTTGGTCGTTTGACTATCTAATTTAATAACTGGCCTGTGAGCCAAATAATGGCATTCTTTATTCAATTCTAAATCTGGTACGCGTTCAATAATGTTCAATTTTTCCCAATCCTGAAATACCTTTTGATAATCCATAAAAAATTTCCCACATCCAAATCTATTAATCATCCCTTCATGTCGTTTCCAGACCAATTCTTTATTACTTGATAACTTCAATGAGTCATACTTCCAAGGGAGTTCTACTTCATACCTTCCATCAGGAAGAATTTTAATTCTGTTGTTAAAATCATTTAAGCTAAGTTCAGTTTTCTGTTTTTCAATTTCAGTAGGACTGGAAATTCCTAAAACCTCAAGTTCCCAAAGTTTATTAACTGGTATGTTCATGGAATGCATCGATAATGTTGTTACAATATTATCCTTTACACATGAACCCTTTCCCAATACTGTCCAACCTAGTTTCGTTTCTACGGCAGTTAAGCCGGACTCTAATTCTACAGAATTCCCTGTTAATAATTTTCCTAAGATATCTGCACCGATTAAAAGATTGATTTCCGTTTCCTTTCGAAAAGAATCAGTGAATTTTATTTTCTTTCTTTTTAATTCATTCAAGACCTGTTTATCTTCAATCTTCTTAATATATCCGCAAATCATTTTTTCAGAAAGAGCTTCAAAACTACAAGTATACGTCTTATTTAAATTATTAACCTCTACCGGAAATAAAATATATCATGTTTTTTTGGTTTTGTTTCACCCTCCAAAGAGTGCATGAATCACTGTTTCGCTTCTAAGCGGAAGTGCTTTTAGATGAGTTATTACATTTTCGCTAACGTAAGTACTTTGAGATCCACTATCAATCACAGCACGGATTAACTTTTCCTGACCTTGACACCGAATAATAACACAAAGCGTTTGCAAAAATACAGTTTTGCTTTTACTGGAGTTAGAGAGTGAACTTTACGATTTTGGAATAGATTTCGTTTTCATTTCTTTTTCAGAACACATTATTTCAAAGTGATGGTTATTACAATGAGAACAACTTAATTGGATTTTTAATATTACAGAATTTACTTAAATGACCAGTTTTGAGACAAGAAAAGCATGCCCCTTTTTTAAACAATAAATTTTGCTTAACAGCTATTGTCATTTTCTTTGCTGAGTAACATTTTTTCACTTGGATGCGACTTATTACAAAAATTACAGTTTAAAATTCTCTTACCTGGGTTGTCCATATTTACTAAAGCTGCTGCTGTCGTCGTTTCTACCTTATTTACCTGTGTTGCATGATAATCCTTTTTTCGTGGATTCTGGTGGGGGGTGAGGCCGGTCCGTGCCAAAAGAACCATCTCCTCTCCTTTCACCTCTTGCCGAAGAAAGTTCATCAACTGTTCTAAAGAACGGGATCCCTCGGATTCTGTTTGATGATTTCTGCTTCTTTCCCAGGCGACCAACACTTCCTCAGGCAGGCAGCTCTCCACTAAGGGCGTCAGAAAATCTCCGTATTTATCTTGAGTCTTCTCCAAGCTCTCCAAGGATCTCAATTTACTTTCAAGTTCATCATAAAGTAATGGTAAATCTGCCTTCGCTCTTCCGGTAGCAGCATTTTTCATAACCAAAGTTAACAGGTCTCGAACGTAGATTTGTACTAAGTCTTCTCGTCCAAATCTTTCTTTCAGTTGATCTATCGCCTTTGGGTAATTTGCAGCAGTAGCAGGGAAACTTAGTACTAATCGCTTTGCTTTGGACCCTGGCTCCATCGATTGTAACAAATACTGCATTTTATCCTCTGCCGCAATTCCTCTATCTTCGTGTATCTTTTGAAATTGGCTCCAAAAGGTCAAATACTCTTCCGCCTCTCCATTGAACTTTTTTAGTTCGATTTTTGGGAGTTTAAATTTCCTTGATTGTTTATCGCTCGGAACAGTACACTGTTGCGACTTCAGTTCTATTTTCGTAGTAAGCTCCCAGAACTTTTCTCGGTAGATTTCAGCATCTTCCAAATCTTCAGCGAATAAATGCTCACCATCATCAGACAACAACAATGTTTCTGAAATCGCGTTCTGGCAAGAGTCCATTCTCGCAAATTTATCGTTGAATTGAATTTTCAAAACCGAAAGTGTCTCAAAATTGCAGAGTTCCTGTGCTAATTCAGATTCGATTTTCTTCAAACAATTAGAAAAAGCCGTCCTCAGTCCTTTTCGTTGTGCTTTTAAAGCATTTAAATTCATTTTCGATATCAAAAATTCAGAGTTCAACTAAAATATTCAAATCCAAAGTACTCGAGTCCTGTCGCGGACGCCACTATGTTCTAGAAATTCAGTTGCAGGTGCATCTACCAGATGCTGACTGCTGTATTGCACAAGGAACTGGAATCGAATGATTCCTCCGTCCTCTATCTTGTATTGAGGTTGGCTTGGTGTTGCGACTTGGTATTTGATGGTGGGCGGGGTTTCAGAAGCAGGATCCAATGGGGTGGAAGATGGCTGGCCAGGAGAACCGGGTCAACCAATGAGATGGATGTTGGGAGTGAGCATGGATTCAGATAAAACTAACAGATTTTAGAAAAGAATTCAATGGTGATGAAAAAATTACCTATAGTATTGAATTAAAAAGAGAAGATAATTATAAGTTAAGAGGAAAAATTTTTGTTTTTAGAGGGGAAATTAAATATCTTTCTTGTCTAGCAAAGCTTCGACAATTAGATAGGATTTTGAGTGGTCGTCTTCAGCACTTTTGAGGTTTTTAAGCATTTGTAAAATTTCAGGGGATCTTTTAAGTATTTTAGATATTATGCTAATAAGTTCAATTACTTGAGCCAGATCTGAGTTATTGTCTTGATTGATTCCGTGAATTCCCTTGCTAGAGTTTTTACATTCACATTGCTGAATTGTCTCTGAAGCATTAGGGGTGGGAATAGAGGGGGAGTCACGTCCGCTAACTACGTTAGCGTAGGTAATTCCATCTTTACAATTATTAACTTTAGATTTTGAAATCATAGGAAGGGTCGCGCCCTTTTTAGGTTTAGGGAAAGAGGACATTTTGTATAACAGGCCGATTGGCCATGTTCCTTACAATTTATACAAAAGGGGTTTTCCTGCCTCTCCTTAATTGGGCACTGCTTGGTTGGATGTTCCTTTCCGCATTTAAGACATCTTGGCTTTAAACGGCATTCACTGGCCGTGTGGAAAAAATTGTTGCAATTGTAGCATTGAGTGATTCCTCGAACGAGAAATCCCTCAACGCGAACTTGTAAATAACCGAGGGTTTTAATATCGAAAATTTTTGAATTAGTGGCATTTCTCGGTAGGGTTATTAGAAAAAATGGGAGCGGGCCTCTGTGTTTTTTAGAGATTAACTGATTAACTTTATCAACAGTAAAGCCTTCTTCCTCTAGGTCAGAAAGAATTTCCTGGGTTTTAGTATAGATGGGGAGACCTTTAATTACAACTTTAATGGGCTTGTCAAGTTTAGGCTTAATACAGAAAAATTCGAAATCTTTATCGCTTTCTAGAAATTTTGTTAGATTATGTTTTTCCTCCACATCTTTAGAAAAGAGTTTAATGAATTTACCTGATGTTTTGTTAGTAGTTTCTGGGAATTTTTGATAGATAGATTTAATTTGGTTTCTAAAATTTTTAGTAATTTTAAGATGAATAGGTTGAAGGGGCCTGGGATTGGGGATGTCTGCTATTTTAGCTTCTTTCTCTTCTATTACTTGGTTTTGATCTACAGTGAGATCTGAAAAATTATTTGCAATTGCGATTTGCTCGCTGTTGGAAGGAGAAGCAGGTCTTGCAGTTTTAGTGGGGAAGACAAAGTCCTCCACAGAATCTTTCTTAATTTTACGTTTTTTAAATTTCTTATTTCCATTAGTATTTTCAATTTTAGCAGTTTTATTTTTATCATTAACAGGGGTTTTATTAATATTTTTATCAGTTTTAGCCTTTTTATTAATATGAGAATTTTTATTTTTAATAGGGGCATTTACTTCCACTGGAGTAGTGGGGTTGCTATTATTACAGAACTGGCAGTTGAAAGTTAGACATTCGGGGAGAGAATCACGCTCACTCACCAAAGCATCCAGTTTCACTTGTTGTTCTGCAGCTGCAGCACTGGTGGTCTCCATTAGACTTGGGTTGGAGGTGTTAAAAGTAGCTTGCAGGTCATGAAAAGTTTTTAGGCGCATCTGAACGGTAGCAATTTTCCCCTTGAGTTTTAGTCTCTGGTAACATGGCGAATGGTTTTCATCATCATCTGGTGAATCAACTTCCATGGTAGACAACCTGGCTGCTACCCGACGAAAGTTCCAAGTTCTTTTTTCAATCTACCAGATGCTGAGTAACTTTGAATATATATTCGTCAGCTCGCAGACTGACGTCACAAAAACAACGCCGCCTAGCGGCACTTTTATTTCACTTCATTTTGCAACAAACGGCGTTGCTTGTGAATATTACAATTTTAACATAAAATAAATACAATAGAAAGCAATATTAATGTATCACACTTATAGATATAAATTATTTACATTATTTTAAGTTTTCATTTCATAAAATTTGTAACAATGTGTTACTTTTGCTGAGCAGAGATCAGCTTAGGAAGGTGTTTTCAAAAATCGACCCACGAAAAAGTTACGGGACGTTATAAATATAAAAGAATCCTCTTTTTATCAACTATTAGATCTATAGACTTAAAATTTAACAAACTTTTTTTTTGTTCAGCTGAGATGAAAAAAGCCTTTTTTTGTTTAGTTTGTAATTCACGTAAAATTAACTCATTAAAAAATTTATCCTTCAATCTATATTGTTTAAATTTCAATTTATCTGCGCGAAGAACGGGTATATACCCATCTAGTATTAATTTTTTTTTGACTTTGTTTAAATATTTGATACATTATCTTAATTTAGTCTTTTTCATGGAAAATATGTATGAAATTGTATCTGTCAATGTATATAGTCCAGCCTTTTATCTGATTATTATCTAATTATTTGGTAATTATTTTAGTATTAGATAAGCTGTTAAAAATTTAATAGCAATGCCTATGTTTTATAGCTTAGTTCAGTTTATATTTAAAAAGTTATAGAGCATTTTTTGTTTTGTTTAATATTTAATTAAGTTTTTCTTTTTTTCTTGCAAGGTTGAAAAAAGATTTTGAAGAATATTAATTTTTACAAAGCACATTTTTGTATTATATTTTTTAAAATCTTGTTGTTATTTTAAAAGATTGAAATGTTATTTTGATGTGGTTTTATTCATTATGATTAGTCAATTTTACTAAACAGAAGTAGAAATTCTTATATTTTATTCTAATAACATTATTTTATAAAGTTTGTTTGAAGTATGTTGTGCAAATTTTTTTAGTGTATGAATTGTTCAATTTTTTTCTAGATTTATTAACGGAGGAGGAGAAGAAAAAAGTCATATTTCTGAAGGTTTAAGTACTGCATTGCAAGTGTTTGATGATTTTCAAACTTTCCGTGAAAATAGGCAAGTTATTATGAATGGATTTGTTTCTGTTTTGAATTTTAGAGTTATTTTAAATGCTAAAATAGTAATTTTTTGGATTATTCATTAAACAAGTGCATATAATGCTTGGGTTCGACCCTGGTTAGAGTCGATAGATTTTCTGGATGCGATAATTGAAGGCTTACATGCTATATGATTAGGTGGCGTGTAAAAGGTCCCTTAAGTATCAATTTGGCTCTGGTACTCTCGACAAAATTAAATCATGACAGTATTTAGCATCCAACAAGAGCTTGAATAAAAAAAATAATTCAGGCGTCCAAATTTGGTAATGAGGCCGCCACTATAGATGGTGCCTTCATGAAATAGCTCTAACATTTGGGGACTTGTCACGTTCTGCAAAGGCTAAGTTGCTAAAATGCAGCCCATGGGTGGGGAGGGGGAGAGAAAGAAAATTCTTTTTTCAGATTTTTTAGATTCATTATTTTGGAAGCAAACTTTTTTCTATTGAATCATTGTTTTTTATGTTGAAATTTTTATTTGAAACATTTTAAGCTTACCATCTTGTAGTAGCATATACAAACTTCTTTTTTGGCAGGGAGGGAATATAAAACACATGGTGAAAAGTAAAAGGTGTGTTTAAGCTAAAATTAAATATTTTCTTCTCTGGGGGGGATAAGTTTCATTGAACTGGCAGGGTTTTAAAAATAGGCAAACATACAATTTCATTTTTTAAACTCAACTGGAGTTGTCATCTGAAAGGAGAAAATTGGTATGATAATTTTAATAAGATCAGTGATTTTTCCATTTCTTTTCAGTGATCTTAAAAATGCAGAATGTGACTCTTGTTATATTTTTACTTAAATCAATACCAATTCTGTCATTTTCTGTTATGATGCTATCTTGTTTTGTGTTGCAAGTACTTCAAGATTAAGAATCGGGCTGTGGCACAATCTTTGTAAAATTTTTTTATCATTATCAAGGTGTGCATCTAAATTTCATTTTAATGACAAATCCTGTTTCAGATCAACATTCAAAGTTAAGTTGCAAAAATATACCACTAACTGGCTCAGATTGTTTTCCGACTCATTGTATTAGGCCTCTTTTCTTTTTCTTTTAAGTATTTATTAGGTAGCCAGTCAAAATATCCACTCAAAGCAAAAACCCTGCCCAAGCGATGTTTTAAAGGGAATCAATTTTGCATTAGTATAGACATTGTAATCTTGCAAATAAAAGTTATTAATTTAAAACTAAAAGCACATTTCAGTGATTACAGGTCTTAAAAGTTCCTTAAATTCTTTTTATAAATATCCTGTTATATAACTCTGTCTTCAGTACTCTATGATTTGGTTAAAGAGAACATGAGAGGGGATGTCTGATATTCTATATTGATTTTAGCATGTCAAAGTGTAATTTAATTCTGTGTAAGGAAATCATGAAATATTGTTTTGCTGTAGCTTTTATTATTCAGTGTAAAATTTGAATTGTAATTCTTGTTTAATTTCAAATGGTTTTTTTATTATTATTCCATACAGTGTTCAAACCCAAAAACATTGTATATTGATTTGTAATTCACCACCATATGATTATCCTGCTTTGGAAAGCTCTGTATATTATGGTTTGTGTGTTGATCAACTTGCAGCATTAATGGCAGAAGTAAGTAAAATATCTTATATATATATATATATATATATTATATATATATATATATATTATATATATATATATATATATATATATATATATATATATATATATACACATATATATATATATGTTTATTTCATAATTTTATAGCTGATTTTTTAAAACTATTTACCTTTATTTTTTTCAGAGGCAAATTAATTTCAGTCTACTTTCTCCTCGCAGAATCCCCATATTGTCCAGAATATATGAAAAGGTAACGTATCTTTTTTTTTATGTGAGTTATTTTCAGATTTTGGCCTTAAAGAATTTTGTATTTTAAATACTTCATGCATTTTAATTCCTAATTTTTCAAAATGTTATAGGATTAGAGTATCTTTATGAACATATTAAACATTTACAGATATTAAAACACAAAATTTGTCTATCTAGAAAACAGTGAAATATTATACATTATTTCTTTTATTGTTTTGGCATTCTTAGGCTGGAGGAGATTTACAACATGCCCTTGGAAAAAATTATGCTAAGGATCGCCGCCATCTTGTCCTCTTGAAAGGGTTTCAGCTACAAGGTAAAACTATGACCTTTTTTTAATTGTTTGAAAAGTATTATTAGTTTTTAAAGGGTAAAAAAACAAGAATATTTTTTTTTCTTACAAAGAAAATGTTATCACCTTTTATTCCGTTCTTGTATAGAACAGTAAGAATTTGGTTAACCCTTTAAGCAGTTTGCCCATACAGTGTACGTGCTACCTGAAATTGGCCTCATCTGTTTTGCCCGTACAGTGTACAGGCATCGATATTTTCTCCTTTCCTCTTCTGGTTTGCTCGCATTTTTCATTATTGAAAGAGACTTATTTAGTATTATTTTTCCACAGATAGCGTGGCTTGTCCATGTAAATGAAATGCTTTTCATCCAGGTTTTTCTATGTAGCAGGAACTTTTCTTTGAAATTTTTGTTCTACTGTATGCCGCGCTTGTGAATCTTATGGAAATTATGGATGGAATATATAGACGATGAAAATACTTTCTTGTTAGATGATGAACTACATTCTGATACAGATACAGATATTTCTTCTAATTATTTGGATTATTCCTCAGATGACTCGTGCAGTGAGCTCAGCTCTGATGAAGATTTGAGTTCTGCAAGAATTTTTACCGAGGTTGATGTGAAAAATCCACCTGTTCCGTGTCCTCAATTTAAATTTTCTGGTATTCCCTCTGTGCACGTACAATTTGACGACACTTTTGATGTTCTACAATTTTATGAAACATTCATTGATTTTTCACTCATGAGTAAAATTGTGGAAGAGACAAATAAATATGCTAAACAGTGCATCCAATCCAGTGTTGCAAGACAATTTTCAAAGAGTAAATTTTGGGTAGAAACTACTGTGGAAGAGTTGCATGTATTTTTTGCTCTCAATATACTTCAAGGAATTGTAAAGAAACCTGGAATTGATCATTATTGGAGCAAAAGATATTCAACTAATACACCTTTTTTCTCTAAAAAAGTTCTTGAAAAAAACAAACATTTATAGGGGGGTTTGTGTCCAAAATTGTAAAATGTTGTAAAAGCATTAAAAGTGAAAAAAAAAAAATTAAAAAAATTCTTAATATTCTTATTCTATTAAGTATGGTACTTAATTATATGCAATAAAAAAAAAATGCCTTTTTTGGAAGCTTTTCTGGTAAAATAATCGACCGCTTAAAGGGTTAAAGCTTTTTAAATGTTTTTTAAAAAAATTATTCTATTGATTTACATGCTCATTTATAACAGATTAGCTTAAATTTTTCGGTCAAATATGTTAATCTTTTTACATTTTTATTTCATTAAATTATTTGCCAAATATAAGTATTATATTCTCTAGTGTATAACATGTACTTTTAATATAAAAAATAAGATCAAGATGTACTACTGTGTATTGTGTACTACATAAAAATGATAAGGTTTAAAAATAAATAAAAAATGAGCATAAGAAAATTAAATTTCTTCACCTACCTAAATGCTGTTTATTTCAGAGAAATGAGATATATATGTTATGAGCATATTCTATGCCATAAGAAGACTACAATCTCAAAGTTGCTTATATTTGCATTCTTGTTTGCTCGTTTTAAATAAACATGCACCGATGTTAGTTACAATTAATCTATTCTGGTGAGATTTTCTAGGACCCAGTTCATAATACTTGCTTCTAATATAGGCAATATTGTTACTCTTATGCAAAAGTCAATTATTCTTTGGCTTATTAACAGTGATTTTTCTTTGTCCCCCATTCGCACCAATTGGAGATTTTCCCTTACACTAAACATTCTTTGTTCAACAAGATCCCCCCCACACAAATTAAATAGTTTTGCGTTTGAAACTAGCATTTTGTTTGTTTTGTTTGATTGACTATTATTTATTACTAAAAGAAATTCATCAATTGTATGTCAAAGTAAATTTTTAAAACCTTTGATATTCATTTCGAAATTGGGGCTTGAAATGTCAAAGGGAAACATAATTTCCTTATTCTGTTGATTCATTCAGATCTGAAGTGCATTCATATCCCAAATTGTACTCATCTTCCTTTTTCTCAAAAATTAAAAATTACATTTTAGTTCACATCTGCATACAGTATAACCCACCGTGTTTCTAGAATTATTTATTACTTTCTCTCCTTTTCTTATATTGTTTCCCTTATTGTTTGTCAGTTCAGTACACCATTGTTCAAAAGCTGGGGACAAAATTGTTTAATGAATGACTTAAAAATGTAAAAGCATCATGCAGATGTCTTATTTCTGGTGTATTTATAAAGAAACTAGTACATGTTATGCAGGGAATAAAGCTAAAAATTATAGGAAAAAAGACCAGTTTGAAAGTATAGGGTGTAAAATATATGCACTAAAATTATAGTTTTTTTTTAACTTTTCAGATGTAGGAAATTAAAAATGTTTTCTAATTTAATTGAAATGTTTTGTGAGATTATTAAGTGGAAAAAAATATGAAAATAGTTTGACATCACGGGGCAAGGCACCAAGCGCTGCTTGACGCGAAAAAGGAATCGTGCCAAGCAGCGGTTATTGTCGCTAGAATGGAATCCAAGATGGCAACCTAGCGGTAAAAAATCGCCAGGAAGATCATTTTAAAGAACTGTTTTGAAATACATTGAAATATATTTCAAAAGAAGAATACAGGAAGAGATTGAGAATAACAAAGATCAATCAATAAATAATGAATAAAATAATAATAAATAAATAACATACTAGTTATAAATAACATGTAAAAATATTTGTATATTAAACTTAATAATGAATATAAATTAAAAAGTACTGAAAACTTCCAAAAACTGCAAAAATATCAAGGTAACCATATTGCAATGTTATCGCCCATCTTGGGGAACATAAACAACAACTTGGCATGTGTCCTGTGATATCAAACTAGCACCAAAAATATGTAAAGTTTTGTGTCTTTCAAATTTAAATTATTTCATGCATGCTGTATGTGGGAAGAACATTGTAATTGTTTTTATAGTATGGACCAAATAAGAAACTGCTTTTTTTTTACTTAAACAGAAAGGCCAAAGACTCCACCATCATTAGATAGCAAATCTGCCAATCCTGTTTCAAGTTCTGTCTGTAGTCCTCCTGCAGCCACTGGTCAGAAACGTCCCGCTACCAGTTCCCCTCCACATCCACGCGAAGCAACAGCATTTAAACAACCAGCCACCCAGAGTATGTTATCATTATATTTTTGTGAAAATTTTACTTACAAACTAGATATTGCAGTAATTAAATCTGGTTAAGTAGTATTAGTTTCCATGTTTATTATCTATAATCAAAACAATCTTAAACCTGTTTTATTTAAGTGAAGTGTAAATTTGAAAGAATACAAGAAACTGCATGTATTTTGCCTTGGATAAATATCAAATAATTTGGAAGTGTTACAGGAGTCAAACATAATATTTTCAAAATATTACTAAGCATTTTGAGAATTAAAAATATCTACCATCAGTCTAGTTAAGTAATTTTTTTAAAAAAAATGTATTTTATATTTGTATATAATGAAAATAAGTGATTTCTATAGATTAAGATATTTTTTATGATAGGTATCACTCCAATAAAGATGCTTTTTGAATTTTATCATCCTTTTTGTAAATTTATTTTCTTTATCCTGTTAATAATTCTATTTATAAAGAATCTAAAATAAAAAAAAACCCACCAAGAACAAGGAATTTAGTAGTAGTACTTATTTTATTTGTTTATGTATTTTACTATCCAAGTTAAATAAATTGATTTTATTGTATATTTTAATTTTCTGTGAAATTTTAATTAAAATTTTTATGTAGAAGTTTAATTCACACACACAGTTAACTTATAATTGCTTTAAACTTATAAGTAACTTTTTTTTTCTTTGAGAGAAGAGATGTTAAACTATGTACATTTTTATATTTCTCTAGAGGAATTTTAAGAACTTAATTAGTTGACAAATCCATTCTCCAATATTCACTTAAGTGTCAGGCTCAAAGAATTAAGAATGTTATTAAAAGTTAAGTTATGCAACAAATCACTAATGTATACTTCATATAAAATATATTTTAAAATTAATTACAGTTCCATTTTTAGGAATGGTATTGGATATTTATGAAGTTATTCAAATTATTTTGTAAATTAGTTCTTTGTATTTTGTGATTATGATAAATTAATTTTTATCTGAAAATTTATTAAATATCTGTTTTAAATTAAAATTTGTTTTTATTTAGGTAACTATAATGGTCTAGAATGGCCTTCAAATGAGAATCCAGTTGGAAATTTACCTACTCAAAACCAAGTCCCATCTTCTATTCAAGCACCAACAGCTGTACAGTCTGCTATGAGCTATGGACAAAATTCATTACCTGGTCAACCAAATCAGCCATTATCCCAAAGGCCTGGTATTCAAACTCCTCCATCTCATCTGAATTCATTAAATCAGGTTAGTATGTTTAGTTTATTTCAGTATGAATTTCATAATTATTATATAGTCATTGAAATTGTGTTACTTTAAATTGTATTTGATTCATCTTATTTTGAACTATTTTATTTCTCTATTTGTAACTGAGATTTGATTATTTAGTTTATCAGTTTGTGCATTGATTTATCTTTTTAAAAACTTTCCCAAAAGAGATAATTAGGTTAATTGCATTGCTAGAAATACTTAAAAAATATGTAAATGTTTTTTCTCTCTCATATATATATATATATATATATATATATATATATATATATATATAGTTTTAAAAAAAATTGATTATTTGATTACATTAAAATTCTAATAGTTTTTCTTTTTATTAAGGAATATAAAAATTCATTTAATTTTAGCCAAATCCACCTAATGTGACAATTACAAACAAAGGGCCACCTCAGCATACAGATGGAATACGTCCTCAAAGAGGTCACTCTCCTGTTCCATCATGTAAGTTATAAATCTTTTTATATTTTGTTTCTTCTAAATATATATGTATATATATAAACACTTTTTAGTTTTTTTGCAGAACAGAACTGATCTGGCTGTATTTTCAAAGTAAAATTACTAGTACTTAATTGGTACTTCATAATTTCTAACAGTGTTTCTACCACATTAATTATCATGTTAGAAGTTCCTTTTTTTACTTAAGATAATTAGCTAAAACTAAAAGGTATTATTTAGTTCTAAACATTTTATTTGTTTGAATTTTTTTCTATTTTTAATTTTAACATTCAGTGCTTTCATTAACTTATATCCTTCATGTAGAACTTATGTCTTGCAGACTATATAAAGCCTCTTAGCCGATTAAGTATAACTTTATAAATAAATTCTAATACTCTCACTGAAATCTCCCCTTTTTTAAGCAGTTAAAAAAAAATTATTTCTTGAAATACTATTCATTTATAGTTAGTTAAAGCAAAAATTTTAAAGTTATAGTCCGTGAATTTAAAAAATATTTGTTTCTTGCCCTCATAGTGTTCTGTTGATTAGAATGTATTTTGATTTTCTTATTTCAATGACATGGTCATTATTTAAAACTGATTAGAACTTGAACCAAAGTGTTTTGATTTAAATATTTTCTCTCTATATAAAAAGTTTTTTGTGGTGCTGTAATAAATTTGTTTATACATAAGGTATAGTTAGTAAAAATGAGTTGTAAAAAGTTGAATTTAAAACTGCATAATATGTGTAAATCACAGTTTTATAATTTGAGCAATGAGTATGAACAGAGTTGTATAATTTGTACAATAGTGGTTAGTCCACCATCCCAGTGTACCCCCTCCCTATTTAACCATAAAAAATGTTCTAAATGATCTGCATTTTTATGTATGTCTGATTTTAAAACTCTGAAAATTATTTTTTGAAATTTTGTCTAAGTTAAGGTTTTAGTGAACTTGCAGTAATTTTCTGACATAAAAAAAAGTTCCCAACCTTGAAACTGTATTCATATCGGATTCAGTAAAAGTGAAGTGAAAATATTTCAGATTTTTATAATATCGTATTGTAGGAATGCTACATTTAATACAAAACATTTGTTACTCAGTTCTTTAGAAGAAAAAAAATTATCCTAGCAATGTTATTTTTAATTAATAGACATTTTTGTTAAAAATTTTATTGGAATAAATTGGTTAATCTTTTTAGGTGGTCCTCGTATGTCATGGAATCAACCTGGTGCACCATCGTCTCCAGCTTCAACGCCCCCAACAACTAGTGTTCTAGCTACTCAGCTGAATATGGCTCCAAGTAATATGCCAATGCGTCATAATAATCCTCAAATGCAAGGAGCTCCTAATGTGTCTAATATTGTTTCACAGGCTCAATCTACTATTAACCCCACTTCAAGTAAGTTTTAAATTTTCACTACTCTTAGTTGATATATTAACTAGTTCATTGATAGACAATTTTAATATTTACATCAAATTCATTTTTCTTATAATTGTGGTGGGGGGGGACATAGTGGGTGCTCAAATTATGTAGAATTATTTCTGTTGAATCATGAGTTTGCTTTCTGGGGCATTTTGCTTCAAGAAGAGCTGAGACATTTTAAAAGTGCCAAGGCTTAATGCCCTCATAGTAGAGTGGGGTGAAAATTTAAAGAATGGAGGTGCTGGGTTAGTGGTGTCCTCGTCACTTGATTATGTTTTAAAATTAAAAATCTGTTGTCAATATCTCCATGTTGCTCTGAAGGGTGACATTAATAAAAGTCTTCAAATATATGAAAATATTTAAAACTTAGTAAATTTTAAAATTGGTGTGTAATATAAATTTATTGTGTGTGCATTGAAAGGGTTATGCTTAGCTCAGTAGTTAAGGTTCCAAACTTCACAACTAGCTATGTTCAATTCAATTGTAGGTTTGAATTTCGATTTGAACCAAGAAATCTACATAGAATAACAAGACTACTTATTAAATGAAATCAAGTCTCAAAGCCTTCATATTGTGTAGTCCAAGGAATTAGGAGATTAAAATAAAAAATTATATTAATCTGTTGTGTCCAGCACCTAGAATTCTTTGTAGCTCCAGAAAAAAATTAATTCTCCAGTATTGACTTAATGAAAGCTATAATGACTTTGATTTAAAGACTGAGTTTATATTTTCTTCGTTGCTTATTTCACTAAATATTTCAATCAATAGAGAGAAATTTAATTTTTTTATCAAATTTACAAAATTATTTTCATTTGGTATTTGTATACTTGTTCTCTTTCAATTCAAAGTCTATTTAAAGTTGTGTGCTTAATATCTCTTTATTTCATAAGATATTTGTTTTAAATTGTGAAGAAGGTAAGATTTCTGATAATTTATGAAAATAATCTTAAAACGTTACAGATGTTCTAAATACTGGAAGAGGAAATTTGCCTAACATTAATCTTCGTATATCTTCTACGTCTCCTGGACCTAGTCCTATTCAAAACAGTAATCCTATGGGAGTGCCAATCAATCAACATCAGGCATTTGGACAGACTTCTCAACAGCAAGCAAATACTATGGCTGGAACAATGTCCTCTTCCATTCAATCAAAATTGGGAAATGCGACAAGTGGAAATCAAATGATTCCAAACCAAGGCCAAACCATGACGACAGCAGCACCCTCAAATTTACCATTGCAGGCGGTGTCTGGTATCCTGCCCATTTCACAGAGCACCTCACAGCAGAGTCAACCATCTAATAACCCATCAGGCGCCACAAAGGATCGACGCACAATATGGCAGGGAATTCTTGAATTCCAACAGAAATCAAATTCTCTGCAGTCACAAGGACAAAGAGTGACTCACTCTTTGCCCTGCACAATGTCTTCTGTGGTGACTGGGAATGGGGAATCAGATGTGTAAGTACTAGTAAAAATTTTAGATTAAAATATTCTTAAAAAAATATTGGAAGAGGTTTAAATTTTAATAATACCCCGAACTTACGCAATAGGTTGGACTGAGTGATTACAGTGTAAGTCGGGGTATAATTTTGCATATAAATACATAGAAATTATTTTTAGTTTGAGCCAGAGACAAAATAAAATAATAATTGAGAAAAAAATGTTTAATAAAATCTTGGACACCGCAAATAAAAATTGCACACCAAAGTTATTTTGATGTAGAAAGTTTCATAAAATCTAACCAGTAGTCTGCCAGCTCAGTTTTTTTTTTCTTCCATAAAATTTCCTCATAGCATGTTAAAAAAATTTTTATTCCTTGTTTTGTTGAAAAAAATGTGCTCTTCATTGGATTATACATTTTCTAAAATTTGTAACCCTTTTTCAATTAAACTGAGGCCTTCTGTCAAATTACCAATTGTCTTTTGATCTTCTAATTGAATTGAGTCTAAAAACTCTAGTCTTATATACAATGTCTTGCTCTTGCTCATACATTTTTGTGAGCATCAGTTGTCAGCTCCTGATTGTGGGAATCTAGCAATTCTTAAACACCATCACTATTTACTTCTAAATTTATTTGCCTGGCAAGATCGACAACTTCTTCAATCAAATTACCAATTTCATCAGGCTTTGGTTTTTATTCTGCCTGAGTTTTAGGCATGAATTGACGAAATTTGAAAATTGTGTAAGTCAGGGTAACTAAGTCCAGGTATTTAATATTTTTGGAGATGTTGCATACAAGTTTCAATTTCATTAAAGACCATCATGCTGAAATAATGTGGGTTATTACTTATTTAGTCTAATAAGAGGCCTTGAAATCTTCAAATTCTATAATTGCTTAATTTCCTGATATGGCACCAGCCTAAAAAATGAGACAGTGGTTGAGATGTATTTGTCACTCAGTCATGATTTGAAATTTTGAGGTTCATTGTTTATAGTCTATTGTGCCAACTTTTTTGTACAAAGAACATCGTTTATAGTCTATTGTGCTGACTTTTTGGTACAAAGAATTATAAAAAATTCAAATTGAAGAAATTAATATCTTGTATATAACATTGATTTAACAATAAATATATCTGTAAAATTTTGTAACTGTATAAAATTTATTCAAACCAAAGAGAACTCGTATATATTAAATGCTAAAAATTTGAAAGGATTTTTTGTATTTGGTATATTAAATACATGGATATTAATAATTAGGTAGCGTAATGCGCTTCCATGCCACAAGTCCAGGGCTCAAACTTCAGGCTGGGCAAGGTTGATTCAGCCATTCATCTTTTCAGTGAATCGATAAATGAGTACCAATCTTGATTGGGAAGTAAACACTGAGAGTTTCACGTCAGGCTGACCTCCTGACGACTAGAACATGTACTCAAGCACCTCAGTGCCCTAGGTCAGTGATCCGCAACCACGGTCCGCGGACCGGTACCACTCCATGATCAAATGGTGCATGGCTGCCTGAAGAACATTAAATTATTGCCATTTTATTTAAATTGGTGCATTTCTCTCGGATTTGCGCAACTTTCCACGGAAATCACTTTATATTCCACCTTAAATCACTTTTATTCATTTTTGGTGTAACTATATTTTATTCTGAAGGCATATTTAAAAGTAAATTAAAATTGTTAAATCAAAACAACCTAAAATATAAACAATCAACGTGTCCCACCTTCAGCGGGCCGCGGTAAAATTATCAAATGTTGACTGGTCCGCAGCGATAAAAAGGTTGCTGAGCACTGCCCTAGGTCACAAAAACTGAGATGGGCACAGTAGGCCTTAGTCCTCATGAGCTATTGAACCTCTGAGTTTAGTTTAATAGAGATGTTGGATGGTTTTAAATAGCAAACATTTCAGTGTTTTTTAATCTTGGTATGCAATATTGTATAAAAATATTTAATTTAAGGAAGAAACTGCTTATACATTTATGAATAATTTTGTCATTTTTAAATTTATTGATTAATTTTATTCTAATTTTTTTTTCAATTATATTTTTAGTAATGCTGAAAAGTGGCCTAACCGACTTGCGTTGCAGTTGATACCCAAACATCTTATTGTAGTTGCAAATTTGTTCAGCACTCTTAAGACTGCTGCTCGTCATGTGCTCATACATTTCAATCAAGAATCTGAAGCTTTGAATAAGTTATGTGAAAGTATGAGCTCTGGCCTGGTAAGTAATTTTACAAGATGTGCTACTTTAGCATAATTACTTTTATATGCGATATAAATCTAGTCCTTCATCTCTTCTACTCCCGCCCCCTCAAAGGATATGTTGTATGTGAACATGAAAAATTTTTTATAAAATATATCTAAAGGAATGAATGATTTTTTTAGTTTGTTTTTACTATAGAATTATATTGTTCAAAATTAAGTTTTGAAATACTGAAAATGATTATATTTCAGGTTACTAAATTAGATTGCGACAATTTTTTTTTAAAAAAATGTTAATATGTACTTATAAAACCAGAAATATGACAGTGTTATGTCGTCATAGTTTAACTTCTTATTGCTAATGTTTTCATATGTTAAATAACTTATTGTTAATAAAAGATTTCAAAGTTGAAATAATTAAATTGAGTTAGAAATTGTCTACAGTTTTAATCTCCTTCCTATGAATTCACAATGACTGATACCCATGATTATGTTCTTTCTTATGACAAGCAGTTCTTATTCATACTGATTGTTTAACGACTGCAGCAATAAATTAGAAACAAATCTTTAGAATTTTTCAATAATATCCTGTGTTTTGACCCTAAATACATTTGTTTTTATATGAATGACTACTCGCATTATTTGAAACTAAATATAACATGAAAGGGAGAAGCATATGATAACTGCATTTCAATATAAGTATCTTTTTGAAAATAAGGGTCATATATTTTTTAAACATGCTTTTTAAATAAAACTTCTTTCATGTTACATTTATTTTTCAGGTTGGTTGTATTCAGTTTCAAAATCTAGTTGAGATTCGTATTATGATGGTTCTCTACATGCCAGATAAGTGTATTTATATGGGTTTCATTGCAAATGACCAAGAAAGTTTCTTCAATAACATTAGGCAAAGATATGAAAATCATCGTAAGCAGCAACAGCAACAACAAAAACAGAGGGTAAGTTATTATTTCTGTAAGTTTCTTTTTTTTATTCTCTTGAATTAGACCAGTGATTCTCAACCACTGTGCCATGTCACTTTTGTGTGCTGCCAGATTTTTTAAAAAATTATTATACTCTGAGGAAAAAAATAATAAAATCTGGAACTAAATCATTCGGCCTTTTTATAAAAATAAAATAAGGGTATTCATGGTATATTTAACTTATCTTTTCTTGAATAGAGGGATATAAAAGAATTTGATTTGGTTCATAATCCATTTGTGGTAACAGATACATCTGCATATAAATTAACTTTAATGAAGAGGAAAAGTTGATTTCACTCTGTAATAATTGAGATTTAACTTCCAAACAATCGAATGAGTCAATGAATTCATTTTTGATTCAAATTAGGGTGATTATATCATTATAGCCAAAAAAAATTTTAAAATATTGTTACAATTTTCTACATCTTATAAGTGTGAATTCAAATTTCCAGCATTGACAAATGTGAAAGGGAGAAAAAGATCAAGCCTTTTAAATGTCGAGGACAAAATGAGAGTGGCATCATTTTTAGGACCAAATGTAAATAAAATTACTAAAAATCATCAAGCTCAAATTTTGCATTAAATGTGTTCTTATAATTTGTAATTAATTATGCGATAAATATTTTTTCTTTTAAGCTTATTCTATGGTTAGTGTGCTGTAAAATTTTGAAATTGTTAAAAAGTGTACCACAAAAAAAAAAGGATTGAGAATCACTGAATTAGTTATTTTTTGTCAAAGCTCTGATACAATGTTTTTTATTTAGATGCAAGCTGGTAACATTCCTGTCACTGATAGTAGAGCAATTCAACCTGCAAATCCCTCTAATCCAAATATGATTGTACCTCAAGTAAGAACTTATATCACTCCTAGATAATTAAAAAAAATAATAATAATAAAAAGAATTATTGAGTTGTTGAAATAAAGAATATTTTCAATTATAAATGATTTCAGAACATTTAATATAATTAAACATATACTTAAGTTATATATATTATAGTATATTAGAGATGAGTAATGTAAAGGATCTAATCAATATCTTCAATAGCAAGTTTAGTGTTCCTTTTTCAGTTATATTGTTAAGCTAACATAAGAGATTGTTTACAAGCACAATCTTTCATTAAAGAGCAATTAAAAGTAACTTTTTACCTCATCAAGGCTTAAAATAAAAGAGCCATAGTTTTTTTTAATACTTATAGAATGTATAGTTTTTAAAAAATGAATACCTACAAAAAAAATTATGCAAGAGGCATCAATTTAAGAATTTCTTAAAAAACTTTTGTCTGGAGTGAATTCTGTGCAATACTACTTGGAATTGCAGGTTTAAAATCACAAATTACTTTTTAAAAATATTATTTTTATGGTTATTAAACAAAAGATTAATGCTAAATTAGTGCATTGTCTGTTCTGAAATTTTACATAAAATCAAATAATTAAATATAAAAATTGCATTTATTTTACATTTTGGAATAAGTAATGAAAATAAACTTCTATTACTTTAAACATGAATTAATGGAGGTTAATTATGTATTTATACATTAAGTTAATGACAAACTTATAAAACTTCTTTTTTTGGTAAACAAATCTTAAATTTCATTTCTACTGGTCAGTCTGCCTATGTATCAGTTTAAAAATACATCTTAAAAATATTCATACACCAATGCATCAAAGAATTTTTAGTTAGCTAGTAACCAGTGTTACATTTCAGCTTACAGTCACACACCACACACACATAAGATAAATAAATATCAGCCATTGCTGAGACACAGTAAATTAGTTAGATTTACACAATTATTAGACTCAAGCAATATGGCTGTTCATTCTAAAAGTATTTCATGTTGAATTGTTAAGATGGAACAAAGAACTGTAATTTAATGCAGAACCTGATACAAGTATCTTGGAAACATGGCAATTGAAAAAACAAGTTCCCTAATATTTATATTTTAACCTAATGTTTTCCCTTGAATAAACATTTTATGAAGCAGGGGACATACAAGATGTGATAAACATAGCAGTGTATAAAGTTAATTTAGGAGACCTGAGATTATTGAGAGAGAGAAAAATGTGCATCTTCATGGTAAATACTTGTGCATCACTGAGAAACGATGAAAATGTTTTTAGACATCAGTGCAGATTTTATTTTTACAATTCTGCATGAAAATTTAAGTAAAAAAAATATTACTGCTAAATTTGTTCCTTACTTGAATAAACAAAAATCACACACACACACAATGGGAAGTGATAATTACCAAGACATCGTTTCACCTAATGTATCAACTATTCAATTGTTTTAAATGATCCAAAGTTATTGAAATATAACTACTGGGGATGAAAATATGTTTTTTTTTTTTAAATACAATCTTAAAACATCAATTAAGTTCAGAATGGAAGAAAACCTTCAACACAAGCTTGAATTTTTTGAAGCATTCAATGTCTAGAATTTGTCACGTCCATCCAAAAGACAAATAAAAACTAGAACTTGCTGCTTGTTAATGCATCCAATTACAGTTCACTTATTGTACATAGATCTTTGACAAAATTTCTTTTGCTTTGCATTATCTACCATATTTGTTTAATTTGGCACTGATTTTTTTCCCAAAATTTTAAATAGATGTTACTTTACTATGCTAACAACTTTGACGCATCCGTTGGAGGATGGAACCCCTATAACAAGTGTATTGAATTCAAAGGGACTTGTAATGAATATCTTCCCCTCCCTGCCACGCACAAATGTTTCTTTTTACAGATCTAGTTTTAAAAATCCTTGTCACATTGTGTGTGAAATAGAGCATACAAATCATTTATTTTTCAATTTAAAGAAAGTAAATTTTTTTAATAAAGGAATATGGGTAGATAAGTTATACTTTCACTGTATGCCAACTATATAAATTCTCCGAGATAGTGCATTAAATATGAAAAAATAGTTGGTATGAAATTTATATTTATATTCATATTAAAAAATATTTTAATAGAGATGGTTTTAAATTTTTTACCTGAAATATGCAAATGAATTAAAGAGAATTATTTTTAGTTTATATATAACAATCTCATGACAATATGGAATTGAAAACACTCCAGGTAAAGTTATAGCCTTAGCTTTTAGTTATACCATTTGTTCATCTAAATAAGACATTTTTATTAAATACTATCAAGCTTGGATAATTCAAAGCTGAAAAGAGTTATCCAAAAATTCAAATTTTAGAAGTTTTGCTGATAGAGAAGTAAATTTTTAAAAAACTCGATCAAAGATTTAACACACAAGTTTATTTAACAGAATACATGTATATTACTATGTGACATTCCAACATCGTTAACTTCTTATTCATAGGTACTTTAAAAATAATAATGCACATTAGCTTGAAAGTTTCTTGAGCTATTTTTACCATAATGATCCAAAAAGAACTTTGCAAGAAATTCTAATTATCTACAATTTTTTTCCATTGTTTTAAGACAGAATGCTAGAGATTTTGCTCCATATACAGAAGTTGATGGATGTTAAATTAGTAGATATTCAAAACTCTTACTATGGAGTGGTGTGGAGTTTTGCATAGAGTGGGGTGCCATCTCAGGTGTGTCATTTTTTGTCACCTGGCGGTCATTCTAAATTATAAGATATGTTGTCATTAGTTCTCATGTTGCTTTGAAGTGTGACATTAACAAACAATCAATATGGGAATCGGGCAAGAAATTTGAATTATCCAAAATCAGATTATAGAAATTTTGACTATAACACAAATTTCCATGTCATAAAATCACATGCTCATTAAAGCCTAATTTTAAATTATTTAGAGGAATAATTTTTTTATATTGTTAAAATAATGACATAGTTAACTACCATCATCAATTGAACTACTACTAAACTCAGTGGCGAAACACCCCATGAGGACCAAGGCCTACTGTGCCTAACTCAGTATTCGTGACCTTGGGCGCTAAGGTGCATGATCAGCCTGACGCAAAACCCCTAGTGTTTACTTCTTAAGCAATCTTGGTATTCATTTATCGACCCACTGAAAAGAAGAAAGCTCAGTTGACCTTACCAAGCCCGGAATTCCAACATCAAATGAATAAACAGTTAAAAAGATATAGATTAAGGAAAAAAGTATGAATATTTAATCATATTATTTTTTAAAATTCATGTGCAATCTTATTTCATTGTAAATGTTAAAACAGTTCAAATTTACAAAGTAAAATATTAAATTTTTTTACAAAGATATTGAACAATTTGAAATTAATATTTCTGTGAAAGTTATTTTATCATCAAACAAATTATGTATATTATTTTAGTTTTCTAATTATTTATTAAATCATTTGAATAATGTAATTAAAAAAAATTTACAAAATTCTCAAGATAAGTATGTTTTTTTCAACTGGAATTTCTCAAAGAATATATGTGTTCAACTTATGTTGCTGCAAACAATATCAGGTCATGTTAACTAAATGATTTATACCTTATTTTAATCTTTTTTTTAAAAAAAAAAAATGTTTGTAAGGGTAGCTAGACTAAAATTAAAATTACTGACTTTTAAAAAATACTAAATTTAGTTTGTGTGTTATTTTCAGTGCTTTTTATTTCTATTTAATTTCACCTCGAATCAGATGTTCATTATTGGAATATTTATATATTTTATTTATAACAACTTCTTATTTCAAATTGCTTTAATAATTTTTCAGAGTATTAGATTATAATATGAAGTAAGTTATATAGTTTTAGAAATTATTTATGTAATCATCCTTTCATTTGTTGTTTCATAGTATTTAATATTTACATAGTATTAGAAGAAAATTCTATTTTTGAAATAAATTTTATTGATTAATTCAGAATAAAAATTTTGACAAATGGTAATATCCGAATTCAAATCTCTTAATTAAAAAAAAAAAAAACATTTATCTTTATAAATACAATGCAGTTCAATTAAAGTTCTGGATGTAAATGATCACAAAAAATAGATTAAAATTATTGAGAAATTAATATTTTTTAAAAAAAAATTATCTAAAAATTTTGCTGGTTTTTCTATTGGTTTCTAACATGCTAATTTTATTTGTTTTGTTTCATGTATTATTTTTTAACATTCAAATGGCTTCCTTTTATTTTATATCATTTGTTTTCAAAAGTTTTTTTATTTCATACATAAGTGTTACTTTAAAATCTATTTGAATAATAGGACAAAAAGAAAATTTCAGATTGATTAGCATTCACATGCAGGGATATCTTAAGACTTCCTATGCAAAATTAGGCCCCACCTGTGACTATGACAGTATATGGCATACGTTGTGAAATACTCGTACAAACGGTAATCTGAAACAAAAATGAGCATTACTCATAATCTCGCAAACCTAAACCTCTCGCAAAAATCAACTCGACCAACTGCCACCTTTAGATTAAATGAGTAATGAGGGTGAATGGTGGTAGGCATAGGGCTAGACATGGATGGCAGCCATCACATAATAATGCAGTCTTGTTACTATTGCCAAGTGGCATATAGTTAAAAATTCTCAGTTTTTTGGAGAATATATTTGGGAATAACTTTCAACCATTAAAATGATTTGGATCACCATTCTATTGAGATGCGAGTTGAAAACAACACACGGCCCCCACCAAGGCTGATTTCCTGGGCCCAGTTGGCCCATGCCTTAAGACATCCTTGTTCATATGTATTTAATATTATGAGAGCGCTTTTTAGAACAACACAAAAAATATTCATGTGTAATTTTTCATTTATTTTACACAAAATTTTAGAAGGAAAAAAACTTTTTAATTTGTTGTAAATTTTGTTTCTTAATGTGCTATTGAAGGTGCTAAAGGAATATTTTGACTAGTAATTTACATATATATGTAAAAACTAAATCAACTTTAGAATAAAATTTCGTTTTTTGACTGAGAAGTGTTTTCTTTAAAAGAATAACTGCTAATTGTGGGTTTTTGAACACTTTTAAGTAGACATTGTTTTTTAAAATTCAAAATTACCTTGGAGTGTGTATTGGATTACTTAAGGTTGGCAAGAATTTAAATGAAATCCTTTATATAGAGTTTCTATATATAAAGTGTGTATTTGTTTTAGGATAAAAAAAATTAATAATTCATATCTTATATCCTTAAAAATAATATTTAATTTACTTTTTGAATTAAATATATTTTCAATATTTGGTGTTCTGGATGTATATTATTTTATAAAAATCTGTGCAGGGTTTTTAGTTCTCAATCTTTGAACTCTGAAATTACTTGAAGAATTGAAAACCTTTAGAATTTTTTTTTAGGCTCATATACCTGATTTTGATTATTAAAATTTGTTTTGTTGCTCTAACCCGTGGTCTTCAAACTTTTTCAACTTTAAGAACCCTTAGATCTAGAAGGTGTTGTGGGGGAACCCCTAGAACTAGAAAGTATTTTCGTGGGACTCCTAGAACTAGAAAGTATTTTCGTGGAACCCTATTCTGCACAAAAACTTAGAAAAATATATCTAAAATAATATTTAAAGTAGATCAATAAAAAGGCAATTAAAAAAAGTATTGTATTTATTATTAAAACATTTTAATCTTTTAATATAATTTACTCATTAATAATATTAATCTGATCCAAGTGTCACCTACCCCTGCAATATATTTAGTAACTGGGATATGTGCTCCTGCATTTTTTCACACAAACTGTCGAAGTCTATTTAGAATAACTGTAGTCTCATTACATATTCTAGTTTCATTTGTTTCTGTACTTTGTTTTTGTAGCCACTTATGTTGGGAAGTATTTTTCACTTATACACATTGTTCTGAATGGTATTAAAATGATTATAGCTGTGTGAGAAATACTGTGTATTTTGCATGCATTTGAAACATAAAATTTAGGAGCTGTCCTTGCTTTAATTTAGATTTTTAAGATTGAATATGTTGATAAGTTGCTTCCTCTCCTTTACAGTAGGTGTTTTTTCCACAAATACAAAATATGCATTTTCCATTGGAAAACTTATTACTAATGAGTATAAAATATTTCATAGAACCTAGGATAGCATATAATAAAATATTCACATTCTAGTAGGTATATATAAAGATAAAACGTTTTAATATTCTTTTATTATATTGTAATAAAGTTAAAAAAGTATTGTAAAATAAAGTTAGATATAAATAAAATATTCAGTTTCTTAATGATAGGGATGAGCTTTAAATTCTTGTGGGCATACAAACTTCGTAGAAAATGTGAATCCATTTTGCATGCACATTTATAAGTTTCTTTTCGATTTTTTTTTCTTCCTACTCGTGGAACACTGTTTGAAGACCATTGCTCTAAGTTGATGATTCCTTTTTTACAAAAGTTGAAGCATGTGATTTAATGTACAAGAACATTTTTTTATAACTTTTGTATAATCAAATGTTGCACAGTTTTGGGAACTATTTATTTAATGTAATTATAAGTATCTCAAAATAGAAGCAAGCTCACAATGTTTAATTAGCAAAAATGTTTTGAAAAAACAAACCATTATTATATTGATCAAATTTATAGCTTGTAAAAACCATGAGCATATTACTTAAATTAATATCTGCATCTTTTATATCAATTTCATAGTTTCTTTTTATTGAATTAAAATTGCATATCTTTTATACAAATAAAACTGTATTGTGTCAATCAGTAAAAGAATTTTTTTAAAAACATTTTTTTATGCTCTAGCAATTTTTGAAATGTGTTCTGTGGGAATTAGGGGTGCTGTTGAATTTTGAAAAAGTTTATTTTATAATTTACTTTGACTTAGGATGTCATAGAAAAATTTTTAGGTAAAAAAAATTTGAAAACCTATACTTTAAAATTATTTAAGCTGAATACTGTTGGTTACATTTATAACTTTGATTTATGTACTGTTTTGACACAGTAATATAAAATGAATAAAAATTACTTTTTCCTGGTATTTCGCATGTCTCATTAGATATTAAGTCTTTGCAGGATGTGAAGGGTAAGTATTCCGATGAATAGTTAAATAATGAACCCGACATTTACTTCATAATTTTAATATAAAGAGCTTGCTGACATTCCCTCTCTATGTTTGTAATCTGCTCTACAGAATTTCTTAATGGGTTTCTACTTAGAATAAATAAAAATACAGTATGAAAGTTATACACTAGGGCACAGTCCTTATCTTCAGAATTAATTCGAATTACTTTGTCTTGTCACAGAGCAGAATATCTCCATATGCATTATTTGCCCATCCAAAATGTAACATCATGAAAGACATAAGATGTCAAAATAACATTTTTCTGATAAATAATCTAAAATGTAAGAGTTAAATTATCGAAATAATAACTCGGACTTTGAAAGAAAGAGGCTTAGAATGTGTTCTTGGAATATGTTAGCTCATGGTTTTCCACACATTGCCGTTGCCGCGGTAGCCCAGTCGTTGGTGTGGTAGCTAGGAGAGGGGGTGCCAGCTCAAGTGTCGTCCACGTCACTTGACCATGGTTCAAAATTACGTGGTCCGTCGCCAAACGCCTTCATGTAGCTGAACAGTGCGACGTTAATATTCATTCTCTCACTCCACATATTGTTAATGTTCGTCTTGTGTAGCTGTGAGTGGTATTTGTAAAACTTATTTGCCGATTATAGGATTAATCAACAGATAATTGATTGATTGATTGAATATTAACGTCGCACTGTTCAGCTACACGAGGGCTTTTGGCGACGGACCACGTAATTTTGAACCATGGTCAAGTGACGTGGACGACACCTGAGCTGGCACCCCCCTCTCCTAACTACCACACCACACCAACGGGAGGACGTTTCAGCTCTCGACAGATTTAACGTGCATCGCTGCCCTACACGGCGGGTCTTTAGTGGTACTGGGCTCGAACCTGTGACAAAGCAAGCCACAGTCCGATACCTATACCACTCGGCTACCGCGGCCACTAATCAACAGATAAAGGAGAACCGACAGAGTAGTGCTTTCTGGTAGAAAATGTATGTCACGTGTTATCTCTGTGTCCTTGAAATTTGGCCCCATGCAAGTTTTTAAGATTAGGATTACGTTAGTGAATTTTTAATTAAATTTAAAAAATATTGACGATTGATAAAAATGGCAAATCTATGAATAAGTTCAAAAGAGTAAATATACTGTATGTTAAAGGTGTGTGTAGCATTTTCACAACGAAATTACTTGTTGAATGAAACGTAAAAATAAAATAAAAAGCCAGGATATATAGAATATTAAAAATATTTAGACAATTCCTATATTTTATACTTAAAAACATTTAAAATTCGAAAAATACTCATTGTGTAAAATGTTGCTTATACTTAAATAGAATGATGAAATAAAAAGGAAAGTGTGTGTGTAGCATTTTTACAACGAAATTACTTGTTGAATGAAACGTAAAAATAAAATAAAAAGCCAGGATATATAGAATATTAAAAATATTTAGACAATTCCTATATTTTATACTTAAAAACATTTAAAATTCGAAAAATACTCATTGTGTAAAATGTTGCTTATACTTAAATAGAATGATGAAATAAAAAGGAAAGGGCGAATTAGATTGTGTGTGTCAATTTCCATCTTATATCAAAATTACTGTAGTTTTTCAAATTTAATGTTCTACATTTCAAATTTTAAAAAAATATTTTAAAAATGGCTCTTCTATAGCCCTTTTAGAGGAGTGGTCATTATCTCGAATACTTAACCGACGTTATACCTGTCGATTCTGTCTTCCTTCTAAAAACAGGATAAAAGCATTCATGTGAAACGTTAAATTCTACCTCAGTATCATCATCAGATACATCTAAGGCATGGGCTTCGGTAGGAGGCTTCTTCCCGACTTGAATAGGATCATGATCTGAATAATTTTAATCATTAAGTATTATTTCCGAACATATTCTTCGAAAAACTGGAGATTTTTAACTGTGTGCCAACTTGAAAAAGTACCAAGACTACATTATTATGTAATGTCCGTGTCGAGGTCATCCTATACCATACACGACATCCTATACACGAGAGGTGTCCAACTCGCGGCCCTCAACAAACATTTTTGCGTATCGGCCAGTATATCGGCATAATATATCAAGATTTCTACCGAAGTGGGAAAAATAGTAGCAGAGAAGAGATGTCAGGGTCAGGACGTAAACATAAAATGTTTCTTGTTATTTTATATATGTTTATAAAATGTATTATTCGAAATAAACCTACGTTTCTATGAGTATTGATTCTCTTTTTTTCGGCTTACCTAAAATTAAACTTGGTTTTGCTCAAGACACCCTTGCCATGCACTATCATACTCATTTAGTCGAAAGGCGGCGGTCGGTTTGTGCCTAGATTTGTCAGATTGAGTTACGAGTTACCTTTTGTGCAAATATTTGACAACCTATTCTGTACACTGTCTACTACATAAAAGAAAGTCGCAGGTGGGGTCTACTTTCGCGTAGGAGCCCAGGAACTCTTTAAGACGTCATCATACACATTTTCCATGTAAGAGCTGTGTTTAGAGTTACAGAAGTGCCCAAAATTGGAAAGTGGTTTTATAAATTGAAAAGATACATATTTAATTTTTCACGTAATCATACTTAATAAGTGGGCCTGACCAAAAGTGTCCGGACAATTAATAATGCCACGGTACCCGAGTTATGATTGTGAACTCATGGCTGGTGTTGCATCTGTCGAGGAATGAATTCGAGCCCTGCTGCCCTTAAAGTCCCGATTAGCATGAATCAGTCTTGACTGATTCATGCTAAATCCGTCGAAGTTCAAAATCTTCACGTTGGGCTGCTGGGGAAGGTCGGAGAGTGGGTGCCAGCACAAGCTCGTCTTTGTCACGTGACCGTAGCTCAAAATGACGAGGTCCATCGCCAATAACCCTCGTGTAACTACAAAACGCACCTTTAAAAACAAAATAATGTTTATAGTGGTAGATTATTAGCTCAAAATTTGTGTGCATTATTGTAGAAATATTAACACTCACAAATGGCTCAGATTTACCCAAAATATTTCAAATTTTGGGTTTAAGCCTTACAATAGATATCATTGTTTTAGGTATGATAATTTATATTGCTGTACACATAGCTGGCTAGATGCAGGACTCTTTTCTAAGTACAACAAAGATGTAGAAATTGACAAAATCATGTTCCACAAAAATAACATTTCCCTTTTACTTTTTCCCATAAGTTTCTTATCTACTTTTATAACAATGGAAGGGAAGGTTGCAAAATAGACTTATTATCTGACTTTAAAGTGTATATACTATATATTGTTAACATGTTTGGATCTGTATTTAGAAATTGCCAAATATGAACATTTTGTAATAAATTATTTTATGTTATTGATATAATCGAACTGATCGATCGTTGAACGTTTGTGCAAGAGATAAATGACTTAATGCGAACCAAATAATCATGCTCATGACAGTGAAAATCTTAAATCAAATGTGACTACAATTTCAAAATGAAAAGTCAATTACAATTCATCAAATGAAAAGTCATCTCGATACGAGTAAGAATTTTATTAACTTTACACTATTAAGCAACACAAGGGCTGTTGGCGACGGACCTTATTTTTTACCTCTATTTCCGAGTGACGAGGATGACAATCAAACCGGCAATACTTCTCCTAACTTCCACACCACACTACATTGAATCTCTTCAGATTTAACGTAAATCGTCCCCTTCTACACACACTGGCATTAGAAATCGATCCCGCGACATTCCGGCCACGAGTTCATGACCATAACCACTAGGCTACCGTGGCCACCATCTCGATATACGGCCAAAAGCAAAAAACTTGCGCATACGATGACATCACTTGGTTACGTCTTTTGATTTGGCGAAATTGGTCGACGGTGTAATACAGAACCACCCAATTTTGAAATTCCAGCTTTTACTTCTAAAAGTTAATAATTATATGTAGCAAATGTTAATAGTTTTCCTCCTGTAAAATTGCTCGAGTATTATACTGAGAGTACAGGTGCATAGAGGTTTCTTTCATAATCCGGATCGAACAAAATGCTCCCGATTGAAATATATTAATGAAAAGAATACTTCTTATAGTATCTAGAACAGTTTGTTATCGAGTTTTAAAGTAGCACCCTTGAATCGCGGTTGTCTGCCGACACGAAATGGACAATCTGCGAGTACGATTTTCGTCACGTTGTTACTGATGCCACCTGATCGAGGCCCACGAAATTCATCATGGCAAAGGGCTAAGTGATGCCTGTCGTTAACCGTAGCTTTGAGCACCATACATCTGACAGTACGATTTTGGCTCGTTTCCACCCCAATTTTGAGGGAGGACACCTGGAGGTGGTCAGAGTCCTCCCACCAACCTCACTAGAGGACTTGCGACTCGATGGCTATTTAAAGTACCCTCATGCCGCAAATGCACTCTACATTTACAAACACCCATGCCTTCTCTGGAATTCGAACCCAGACCTTACGACACAGCGGTCAGCGTCTCTAACCACTATACCGGATGGGCGACACGATTTTCGTAAGTTTAAACATCATCGCGCAGCGTTGTAAATGCATGCTAAATCTAAGGATTCAAATTCCTCATATCGGAGTGGAGTGGTAATTGATCTTGTCATTTGATGTCGATCCAAAATTACGACAGAAATATTATGCATGTTACTCCAGAAACAGTGCCACACACACAAGAAAGGGAGGCCCACCGGACCTCCCCCCCATCATCCTTTATTTATTTTAATCCTATGTATATAGTAAGTAACGTTTACTTATTTGTTATTAACTCTCGCTGCGTTGTAATTTTAGCAAAGTATGTTCAAAAATTACGATTCTTTTTATTCCGTATTTCAAATTTACCTATTAAATCTACATTTTAGAGTTAAAGAATACTAACAAATTTTGTAAAAGTTTTTATATATTTTAAAATAAAGAGAATTAAATCATAAAATATGAACATAAATGCACTGGGCATAAACAGGGATATCACAATGAAATAGTCGGAAAAAATGCATACCAACCGCAGAAAGTGCGGGTTGCGCAAATTTTACTACGTCTACGTTGCCTGTAGAAATCGCGTTATGCACAGCGAGAGGGCTAACTGTTTTTTCTTCACGACCATCGACAAAATCAAAAGAATATGTTTGCGACGTATTGGGGTTATGATACTAGAATGGTGGACTTTCGATCTCCCCCTTTCCTTTGAAAAATTCTTGTATGCGCCACGGCTCTAGAAAAATTTTATTTTAGCTTTAAGTGGCCGCAGAGTAGTCATGGTCGCGAACTCGTGGCGGTGCTGTCGAGTCGAGTCGAGGGTTCGAAACCTAGTGCTACTGAAAACCCGCCGTGTAGTGGGGCTGATGCACATGAAATCTGTCGAAACTCTTAAGTCCTCCGGTTAGCGTGACGAAGTTTGAAGAAGGTGGGCCAGCTCAGGTGTCGTCCTCGTCACTGAACAGTATTTCTGAATTGTGAAGTCCGTCGCGAATAGCCTTCATATTGATTGAGTGCGATGTAAATTTTAAATCGAAGTTTTTTATATACCGTAAGGTCTGACGTATAACGCGCACTTTGAACACAAAAAATAAGATCGAAATTTACGGGTGTTCGTTATACGCCGGTTATAAAAATGATAGCTTCAAAAATAAACTAAGAGATGCGCGTAAAAAAACTTCTACAAAGACGAGAATACTGTTAATTTAAAAGAAATTCCATACACGTGTTTCCCACAAAACCAGAACTGAACTGTCATACCTCTTATGAACTTAAAGGGTTGTTTTTCTAGAAATATATTTTTTTCAAAATCCTGGGGTGATACCTGGATTCAATGGACTTGAATTGATAACGTACATTACAGGTATCTTCGTATAAAAGGGGGTGCGCGGCGAATATATACACCTTAAAACTAAAAAATACTGCCTGGAAATATATGTGCGCCAGATTTTACGGTGTAAGATATTTTAATAAAATCCTTTAAAGGACACAGAGTATATATATGCTGATATTGAACATTAATAGAAATGACTTATATATTATTTTTTAAACTGAATGTGAAAGGAAACAACCTCTTTATCTGTCAAGGAAACCCCCACAGGTGCGCTTTTATTTTGAGGTATAAGAAGCATATTTTACAATCTCAAAACTATTACTTTCACACTAAAAATGAAAATACAAAATTTAATATACCGAGTTACATTGTAATAAAAAAAAATATTATAACTTAGCTGTTGTGGGATATATCTTGAAGTATGATTGAACACATAAACCAACATCACATTGATAGCAGGATTTCCTTGAACAAATACATTTTCTCTTCGAAATTGAGAGCGAAAAAGATATATATATATAAAGCACTACTGTATTCAAACGGAAAAATAAGCAGTACTGCTTAGCTATGAATTTTGTCGGTCCTGGAATGCACACCCTTTTCAAATTCCTCCTCTGAAATAAGTAAATTCTTTGCAAACTGTTGTATTCCAAAGCTGTGGAACTAGTTCTAAGAGCAGAGCAGTACAATTTAAAGAATCGTACTTTGGAAAAACGGATATATTCGTCTGCGGCAAGATATTGCAGTTGGTTTTTTTATAGCTTATAAAAAGTTCAGTTACTTGTAAAATTCGTAAAAATTGAGGGTTAGTTAATTATTTTTATTATTTATAAAGTTTGATATTACTTTTGTTAACTTTGTTGTTTTGTTTTGTTAACTTTCAGATTTTTTAGTACATTTTTTTACCCTTTTTTTACTGTGAATTTTCTACTTTTAGATAACCCTTTGTTTTATAGTTTTCTTTTATTTCCCCTTTTCATTACTTGCTTTCTATCAAGCCTCAAATTGCTTTTATTAAGTTTAATAACTTTATGAAGTACTTAAATTTTTTTTTCTCCTCAGTCTGCTACTAATACTTTGAGTCAGTCAACCAACAACCAATTGAATTCTTGCATGCCAATAAGCCAACAAGTTCCTCAGATCAACCCTCCTCCACCACAACCTCAGGCGCCAAATGCAGGAATGGTTCATTCGAGCAATACGAACAATCAAGCTAATGCTGCAAGATTGTCCCAGTTGGAAGCTGCCAGGCAACAAAATTTGGTAAATTTACATTTTTCTTATTAATTTATTGCTTATTAAAAGTGTGAATATAAGTTTGCTTCTTCCAAATATTAATACTTTTACTAATTAAATACATTTTTAAGTTATTACATATTTCTTAAAAATGAAATTACTGTAAGAAAAATATTTTCATTATATTATAAATACCGTATTTACTCGAATCTAAGCCGCACTTTTTTTCCAATGTTAACCCTACTAAAAATCGGATGCTGCTTAGTATTGAAGAAAAAAAATCATTAGATGGGCTATTAGAACAATTGCTGGTTCATGTATGTGTTTAAAAGTTTATAATAATGTTAAAATAACTAACTATTCATTTCTTATTAGTTCTCATTTTTAATTTATTTTAATTTCGTAAAATAGGATATTGATAAACCATTTTACACTGTTTTTCCTTTTTCACAAAAACTGGTTGAGTTTTTGGGGCACGGCATAGGAATGATGGCGGCTTACATTTGAATAAATACAGTATATTTGTAATAAATAAATCTTGATTTTGACATGGTTATTGATACTGCCACAGTTAGCTAAGTGCAGGTTATAAATTGCCAAAAGGTGCTATCAGCTCCAGATGAAATATCACCATCTGCAACCATTTCCTTTTCATTGTGCTCATCATTTTTAATTATCCTTTAGTAAAATTAGTGACAATTCTAACAAAAAGTAGCCTTATTTCCTATATTTTGTGCAACATCACCAAAAGCTTCCTTTTGGCGAGACTTGTTCTTGGTTAACTGAAAAGTACTCATTAATTATTTATGTTATTCATTGAGGAATTTAAAATTTTTATTGCACTATTTTTATTTTATTTCTTTATTTTTGTAATTTATCCTAAGGTTATACAATTTAGGTATTTTAGTTTTGATTTCAAAAAATTCTAGAATTTCAATTCATACATTTAAATGTTCTGATAATAAAATTATGCATAAGATTAGTACCTTCAGATTGTATGTGTGCATATATATACATGAAAGGTTGAGTCAGTGGTGTGTACAAGGATGAGGTTTGGAGCTTCAAACTCCATATAGTCCAGCAGATTTTTAATTCTTACTGTATAAAGGTCAGTGGTCCATGGAAAATTTTTAGTGGTCCACTGACTGTTACCTTTAATATGTGCATTTCACGTGAATAAAATAAATTGTTTTATTATTATATAAATGTATCTTATCTTTTTTCTAAATTCTTGTTTGTGGACTGCCAAATATACATTTAGTGGTCTATGAAGTTCTAAAGTTTGCTGCCCGCTGGTTAGATTACCCCTTGTCACTTTTGTCTACATTTTTTTTTCAAATTAAAACCCCATAAGAGAAATCTGTGTATGCTACTGACTTGAATTTGTCATTTTATTTTGATGGATTTTATATTAAAGTAATAATTGAAATTTAAATGCCAAAAGTAAGAAGAAAGGACAATACAAGCATTTTTTAATGTATGTATATTCTATTAATTAAAAAATGTGCATGCTTTTGCATTTGAACAAAGATGTTTTGTATAATTTCTGGAATATTTCAAAAAGAATTAAACTATCTAAAACTAATATACATATGACAATTGTAATGTTTTTTTTCTTTTTACTTTTTGGCATTGTTTTATGTGGTGTTGATTGATAATATGTATATTTTAAGCAGTTTTTTAAAAACTTATTTTGAATGTTAGAAGTAAAATTTTAATACAGAAGATATATGCTGTTTTTTAAGATGTATATAAGTAAATTTTATTATTTGCATGATTATTTATGATTTAAAATTTTTAACCCTTAAAATTTAAAATAAATATTTATATGTTGTTTGTAGTTTAGTTATAAAGAATTCCAATTCATATTTCTTTTGATCTTATCCACTTCGATACTGATTTTTGTATCAGTGGTAAATGAGATTTTCTGTTCTTTGTGCTTTTGAAAGAAATTATGTTGGTTGTTGTGTCACTTGTTACTATGTAAAAATGCTCAGGGGAATAATTAATCAAAATATGTTATAATTGTGTTTCTTATTTTTGTGCTTTTCTGAAGTGTAGCAAATGTTTTGCCATTTGCCATGTAATGATTGAATCGAGGGTTCAATGAACATGGATGCTTGATCGATATGGCACTACTTTTGATGCTGATCTTGTAGTTCAAATTCAAATATTTAAACATAAAACACTTCTTGACTTGGGGTTCTTTTAAACTTGGATTATTATTATTATTGATTTATTTTTACTGATAATATTTAATAGCAGGTTATTGGTTATACCAACCTGCTTGATATGTAACATTTTATTTTGAAATTTTTATGTTTAATACAAATTATTCAACTATTGAATAGATTCAGATAGCATATTATATACTTATATATTTGTTTTTTGAGATATTTTTATATTTTAATACCCTTTAATTGATTTTTATCCTTTGGTTAACTTTTCCAGTTAAATATGCAACAACTGCAGCAAACTTTAGAAGCTGCTCAACAGAAAGAACTCCAATATAAAGCTGCTCAAGAACTACATCAACAGCAACTAATGCAGAATGCCAATCGATTTAATAATCCAGTTTGTTGAATACCTAGCATTTTATTTAGTTTATACATTGCATTTTATTAAAATTTATTTTAGATAATATACATTTCTCTCTCTCTTTCTCTCTTTCCCATTTGATTCTTATGTCTTTGGTTAAATTTTTCTAGTTAAAAATACAACAGCTGCAGCAAACCTTAGAAGCTGCACAACAGAAAGAACTCCAGTATAAAGCTGCTCAAGAACAACAAAAACAACAGCAGCAGCAGCAACAACAACAGCAACAAATGATAGAAAGGCAAAATGCTATTAGACATGTAATGCTCTATTATAATCTCTTTAAATATTGAAATATCTGTACATATATTTATTGTTATTCCTAGAAACTCTTGATAGCAGCAATATTTAGTATAAATATATTCTTAATTGTTTCTAATCTATCTCTTGTGGTTAAATGACTAAAAAAAAGCCCAGAATATTTTTAATAGAAACATATAAAATTTATTTTGTATGTATTTCGGTATATCTCATTTCTGTTTTTAAATAGCAATGCACTTCTTGTAATGTTATTCTTAATGTATTTATCTCTAGGTCTATATATATTTTAGGTCTATATATATTTACTACCATTCTATTTATATTATGCATTAGAAAATTTACCATTTGGAACCACAGTATTTTTGTTTAAATTTTGCAACATTTAAGCTAAAAGTATTCGCTTCTCTTGATTTTGTAATATATATATATATATATATATATATATATATATATATATATATATATATATATATATATATATATATTCTTTCCCTTTACTTATTTTCCTACATTTATGATTTTCTTTAATCAAAAATAACATTTCTGCTGTACGTCTATAATACATTTAATTTATATTTACCTGTCAATTAAAATCATGTTGTAAAGTAAGTAAGTAGTTACACACACAACTGTGTAACTACTTAATTTAATTTTGAAATTTAAAAAAAAGTGAACACCATAAAATCCGGCCTGTAACATGCACTTTTAACACCCAAAATAAGGGTGAAATTTGCGGATGTTCTTTATAGGCTGGGTACAAAAAATGACTGATTTAAAAATAAAAAGAGAGAGGGGGGAGTATAAAAGAAATGACATATCTTATGAATTGTAGTTCTAGAAGTGTAGTCGGAAAATTGACTTCAAAACATAAAAGCATTGCATGCGTATCTTTCTGATTTCTTAAAAAAGGGGGTGCACGTTATACAGTGAATATACCTAAAAATTAAAAATACAGCTTCAAAGTATAGATGTGTGCTATATGCTGGATTTTATGGTAATTTCATATGAAATTTTCAGAAATCTTGTTCTACTTATTGAGGTTTTTTTTATTTATATTGTAAGTTAAAAGTTTAATTTTAAAAATTATGTTGGTATCTTTGTTTCTTTTTACTGCTTGTGTGCTTTCCCTCTTGCAGTTATCTGTTGATTCTGGTATTTGTAATTCATATACCTAATACTTGCTTTTTTTTAATTGTACTTTACTTTAAATATTCAAATTTTTTTAATACTTAGCTTCATGTTTTTAGACTTAAAAACTTAAATTATTTTTAAAGAAATTTTGATTTGCATTTTTAAGATTCCTGTTTCCAATGCATCTATTTTTTTTATATAGGAGATAAAGAAAGGAACTTATATGGTATTGAAGATATTTTTGAAATTTTTTTAATGCAAAGAAATATATTTAGTTTAATGCAACTAAACTATATTTGTGTTAAGTATGACTGATACATTTGAATAAAAATGTGAATAAGGTTTTTTTTTAAAATACAAATTATAATTTTACGATAAAAATCATATCGATATAATAGCATGCTCTTTTTTTTTGAAAATTTTGTTTAAAATATATAATAAAAAAGGAGCAAGAGAGGAATTACAGTAACTGAAGCCTGAAGGAGGTATATCATTCTTAATTTAATATTTAGTTAATATGAATTGCCTTGGATTTCTAATTAGTTTGCAAATTGTTTCATCCTTTCAAATTTTAATATTTTGATTATATTAATAAACAACTGATATATTGTCTATTTTATAAGGGATAAACTTAATCATAATTTGGTTTAATTGCTTTTATTCATTTTTAAAAAGTTATATTAACTTTCAGTTAACTTTTGCTGTGTCATAAGTATTATAATTGCTATACTCAGCATTTTCATATATCCAAATACCTTGGAATAAAGCTTATTGTTTAACTTAACACTCAACCTAAAAAAGCTACTTGTTCTAATTTTAAGTTTTTTCTGGAATTTTTTTTTATGATTTAAAATATGTTGTGACAAAAGAGATATATGTATTTTCCCCCAGTTTGTTTTGTTACCTGATAATGTGTTCTATAAAATTGACCATTTTATTACAAGATGTAGGTTTTATTCTTATGCTTGCTTGTTAACAAAAAGGCCAACTTTTTAAGTATAGAATTGTTTTTAAATATTTGCAGTGCTTTTATATATTTATATTAAAAATGTTGACTACTTTGAATTACATGTTTGAAGCATTCACATTAAGCTGGATTTTTTTTCTTTTTTAAATAGCATACTTTATACAATTAATGGCATATTATATTTAGTATCCTGGTTTATATTTGAATTATGTCTCTCTTGTTTGTCTTTATTATCAGTAGATCTTGTTAGTTTATTATATATATAATATTATTGTTCTAGCTATTGCATATGAAAAGTTTCTTTTTGAACTTAGAGGTTCTGTTAGGTACTTAAATTTTTAATAATAAATGCTTATGTTTCTTTCTGAAAAGGGCTATACTTTTTTTTTACAATTAAGATTATATATTATTGTTTGTTAATGTCTTTTTTTTAAAAAAATTATAATTATTTTTGGAATGTTTTTAATGTTTTATTCTTTATTTTGTATCCAATACCAATATTGTCTGAGTGCTATAAGATTTACAGATGCTATTTAAGAAGTAAAAAATATGCTTATGATACTCAACTGTCATTCTAATTATTTTGAATATTTTCTTTCATTATTTTAAAAGTTGAGTTGAAAAGTATATAATTGAATTTTTTGTTTTGTATGTAATGTTGAAGGTGAAATTTAAGCATTCATAAAAATTTATTAACTTCATTATCCTGTCACTTTATGTTTACTTCATGGTATTTAGAAGTGTCTAATATTTGTTATTAAAAAACCAGAGCGCTAAAGGGAAATACCTTAATATATTTTATTTATAATCAAAATACAAATTACTAAGTATTTCTATATTCAGAGTTTTGTGATATTTTGGAAAGTTTAAAATTTTAAGATTGCTGTGTTTAAATCCATTCATTAAACTATTCTTAAGATTTATTTTTTAAAAAATAATTATGATTATAGTTAAAAATGAATTGTAAAATAGACTTCCTTGTTCAAAATTTTACTATGTACTGAAATTTTTTTAATTTGAAGTTGAACTTTATTCAGTTAAACTTTTTTTATTAGTCATATGTGTTTCATTTTTGAAGGTGGGAATATTAAAAATATTTCATATTTAAGGAACTTAAGTTTCTTTAGTATAATAAAAAAAAATTACAAATGAAAAACTATCATTTTAAAATGTTTAAATTTTAAAAGCACCGCTTGAAAATAGTAACGATTTTTTTCTTCCCTCAGTAAAACATCTAACAGAAAGGAGAAGACAATTTTAAATTTATTTTCCTTAAAGTTAATTAGTATATATATTAGATCGTTTTAAGGGTTTAACAGTTATTGACTAATCTTGCAGAGCTGAAGGAATTGTCCCTTTATTCTGCAAAATATTTTGCATTTTGTGAAAGCTATGTATCACAAAACATTTTTGTGCTATAACAAGCTTCAAAGTTTTTTCATGTTTCATCTTTAGTCATATAACTTAGTGTAAATTGTTATTGATTTTTAATTTTTTAACATGAATGCTTCCCGTAAATAACAAATTTACAATCAGCATAATTAATACATACTTTTTGATTTAAAAAATGTGTAATTGTGTGCACTAAATTGGTTGTGATTTAATAATCTCAAGGCATTTAAAACATTGATTAGTTTCAACCATTTATCTTTAGAATTTTATTAAAACCTTAATATTTTCGTGCAACATAGAAAGTAATATATTTACAAGAAATTTTTACCAAAATTGTTTTCATAGTCAATAAAGTAGAAGCAATATAATGTGCAAAAATGAGAAATATTAGTTAATATTTGAATTCGAGTAGTGGAGGCCATATCACTTAACATATGAAATCATTATTAGATAGTAATTTATAAATTTAAACAGTATGAAATCAATAAATTGCTATGGTTCCAGAAGATGTAATTTGATTCTTATGAATTTGAAAAAAATTGTTATGTTAACCACACATTTCTCTTACTAATAATAAATATTTATAATTTATTCCAATACTTTTATTTTAATAGTGTGTGTGTGTGGGGGGGGTTAAATAATGTAGCACCTATGGCTTTTCAAGCACTATTTTTTACAATCATTCGGCATCTAATAATAGCCTTCATAATACGAGAATAATAAACTATCGTTATCAAATATTTGTTAATTTTCTAGGATTCATTATTTTTCTTAAGTGTAGTATTGATTTTCAAAGCAATAGTAAAATTTCTTCTGTAAAAATTTTTTAAAGCTGCATGAAATATGTATTTTTTTTACAGTTGCAACAGCAACTCCAACACCAACAGCAGCAATTAGCTCAACAACAACAGTCTATTCAAATGCAACAAGTCAATCAGCAACAAAGTAGCCATAACCCTCAATTAAGGAATTTACTTCAACAGGTAAAATTGTTGTTTTTCATGTGTGAAAATTTTATTAATTCTGGCTCATTTCATTGGTTATGATTTTAACAGGAAAAAAGATTTGAAATTATGAAGGAGAAATTAAGAAATGTTGATGATTAAATGCATACAAGTTTGAGAATTGTGAATATTTTTGCTGTTGTCTCAATAATGGCTGAAGTTAAATGCTTTTTTATTTGTTGAATACTTTTCTATCTTCCTATTTCTACCTCACACAAAGAAATTGGAATGCTTTAAATTTTTTATGAAATGTCCATGTTTCCCTAATACTTAAGTTTGTATATATACTATAGTAACTTTTGCAACTTAAGTTAAAATTAATTTACCTCTGCTATAAAATAATCCTCAATTATAATTTGGCCAAATTAACATTTTGAGATGGAAAATATGTGGTTTTTGTAATTTGAGAGTTAAAAAAATATTTCTGGATTTTTTGAGAAGTTAAAAAAAAATCTTTGTATATCATCTATTAGTTATATTTTTTGTGTAATTTTTTTCGCTCATTATTAAATATTGTATTAAACTAGTATATTACTTTTAATACTACATAGCTCCTTCGTATAAAGCAGAGATTTCAAAAAATTTTATGACCACCTCCTACTTTGTACAAAAAAATTTTAATGCTCTTATTAAATCAATTCTTCTGCAAAGCTATTTAACATTTTTTTAAATTAAATATCAATTTAGGATAAAGGTTTTTATACTTGTTTGTGTGATATATTTCTTTATTATTTGAAAACAAGATATATTTGCTTTTTATCAGCAGGTGCACTGACCTCCAAAAGTGAATATAGTGCATGTGTGTGTGTTTTTTAAGCTCATCATTAAATAAATTAATGTAATGCATTTAATAGTTTATATGAATGATAGTAATAAACATAAAGGAAACATGCAAAAAATGTGTAAAAAGAATTTTGCACTACTTTGTGTGTACATTTTGTGCCTGATTGTTGATCTTCAGTAATTGGTAATTTCATTGACAATATCAAGGAGAATCTGTAGCAGTGTCTAGGAAAAGTCTTTTACCCAATTTTTTAAAATGTTGGTCGGTTAAAGGGCTAGAAATTGGGTTATTTACAAGCCAAAATTGCTTGGCATCTCTTTGTATCTAACATTAGGTCTAACAACTATGTCAACCCAAAAGTGGAGAAGCACTACTGTTTGTCATGTCTTTGCAGATCATTTTGTCATATGAGGCACTAGAATCTCCAATACTTTGGTAGAGAGAGGCTTTCACAATGTAGGTCTCTTTGCAAGACAACCATTTTAAATGATGGCTGAGATTTTATTTTAGGCTAGGAAGCACTTTACCTGGACCAGTTAGCAATCGGCTTTTAAACTCTTAATAGATGAGTCCAGGTTCACACTGTACAACAATTCACAATGTCTGCTGATCTGGAGGGAACAACATACCAGTTAAAACTAATCAACCATTATTTATTGAGACACAGTGTAACAGTTTGTGGAATCATTGTTTGAGAAGGGATCTCTCTTTCTCTCTCTGTGGTCACACTGATATGCATGTGTTCTTTGGTGGAATTTTGCCCAGTATGACTAATTGGAACAAAATCCTTGATCAAAACATCCCCATATGCTGCTATTTTTGGTGATGAGCTAATTTTGATGGAGGATAATTTCCATCGTAACCAAGCTGGGTTTGTTGAGGATTATGGTTTGGAGTAAATGGACAATCTCCATACTTGTATACTATAGGGCATATTTGTGACTACAACTTTTGGAGGGTAGTGATTTTTAAATAAATTCTCTTGTAACCAAGAAAGTTTCATTGGTTTGTTTGAAAATAATTATGGTTCATCTAGCATGTAGGTAATGAATAGGGTTTGTATCACTTCTATCATCACTTTCAACGTATGTTTCTTGGTTCAAATCTTGCTAAGATTTATTGTTAAATTGATTACTGTTATAAATTTAAAAACCAGCCAACACTGATTACTTAGTGATATTATCATACTCTTGAAGTGAATAAATCATTGTTAGCACTTATTATTAACAAAATCTATTAACCTACATGAATAAGATAAACTGGCCTCAAAAAGTTAAGGTACAACCGGGTTTTTGTGTCTAATTTGCAAATGAATGAATGTAGAAACAAAAAATTTGGAGGATATGTGCATTAAATAGTTTTTTATTGAATGCGTCATAGAAATTTGTATAAGTGTATTGCAAAAACGATTTATAACAAAAAAAGCAATCTCTGCGGAAAAGTCCATTCTTGGAGAAAACAGCACATCACAGTGTTATGTGGTAAAATGGCATAAAAACAATACAAAAATGGGTTCTAATAAGGAATGTGTCCACCCCTAACTTTTGAATGCATTGGCGGCATCGATTTCCCATGCTGTTTATTAAGTTGTCGGACACCGGAATAGGAAGCGAAGACCAGACACTAGGGCTGGACGATACATCGGTAAACACCGGTATAAACGCTACATAAAAAAACCGGTGTTTTATTTCTATCCAGAATGATGCATCTCTAAACCAGTGCAGCCATAAATACCATTTCGATGTAGCCACACACCGAAGATTCGATGTAGAGTTGAGCTTCATTCCGATGTAAGTTTGACAAAACCGAGGGAGGAAAAATCGGATTCGTATCAATCGCGTCTGCAGAGAAACCGAAAATTCGAGAGGTGAGAAATCAGCGATTTTCGGTGTCATGTGGGGAATGCTGGAGACAAGCCTTTGCGCCCGGTCTAATGTAGATGTACAGATGAGCTTCATTTCGATTTAGGGTTTTCTTAGCTGCTCGATTTCAAACCGATGAAAAATAAATCGATTTGACGTTCATCGTGTATCACGGTGTTCGGTGTTGTGTTGCATTGCTTGTATCAGCGCGTGGTGAATAGTTAATTCAGACCAGCGACCGATGTAGAAGTCTGCTGTCCAGAGTGGAAATATTTTGATTTATTTGCAAACATCGCTAACTGTTACTGTCATTAAGGTAAGCATTTTTTTTATGTTTTGAATAAAACCTTTCTGATATTAATTAATGAAAAAAAATGTTTGTTTGATTAAGGTGTTTTAAGGAGAAAAAAATGTACTACTTACAAAATAATCAATCCCGCGGCAGATGTTTTTTTTTAGAGTAATTTTTTTTCTTTCTAAAATTATCACGTCTGTCACATGTGCTTTTTTTCAATAAATGAGTTTTATTTTAATATTTAAAGCAAACTAGATAACTTTACTTTTATGGGAAAAAGTATTGATCAAGGAATTTCGTTTTCGGTTCGGCCCGTAGGCGGTATCAAAGGTAATCTTTTTTTGCTAATGTTTTATAATTTTGTGGTTAGATATCTGATTTAAATTGAGTGGATTAAAACCACAAATTTTTCTAAAGTTTGCCTAAATAAGTAAATAATCCGATCTAAACATTTTCGCAGGCTTTAATTTTTTTACAAATATTATCTTTGATATACTTTATCATAAAAATAATCTTCCGAGTAATTTATTGAGTGTGTTTCCTTTATTTGTAGAGGTACAGTAGAGCATCGATAATCCGGCATGATCATGACCGACTCTATACCGGAAAAACGATTTTTCTGATTATTGGTGCTATTGGGTAAAAAAAAAATAAAAAAATAAAACAGCAATTCTCAAAAATCGATTTTTAGTTAATGGAACCTCGAATACTTAAAAATAAAGACGGAATTTCTGAAGTATTGAAAATAAAAATACGATATAAAGTCCGAAATCCGGATGTCTAATATCCCGAATGATCAAATTATTACTGGACATTTTTTTTCCAGAGGTAAAGGAAAAAAAGGATATTCTTGCAACATTACAGTGGGTAAAATTGATTTGCTTGTGACATCTGTATACAATAATTATCAATTTAATTCTTTTTGTAGAAATAGCCTATGATAAAAGTTTTGTGAATGAAAAAAGATGTCAGTTGCTCATCGAACATTAGAATGCCCAGTATTTTCTCAACTGCTTCCAAAGAAGAAGTCAAAATGTCGAGCTTGGGAACATTTTGGGTTACCAGCAAATGAAAGCGGACAAATCGTTTCTGAAGATATAGCAGTTTGCAAACTTTGTAGGTCCCCAGTTTCAGCAAAATGTGGAAGTACATCTAATTTATTTGGTCATCTCAGGCTTCATCATCCATTAAAGTTTTCTGAAGTTTCTAATAAAAGTAAAGTAGTCATGGTGACAGTGCAATATTCTCCATTTTGTGCTGCTGTTGATGAGTCAATTGATGAGCCACAACCACATTCAAACATGGCTGTATCTGAATCCAATCAATTTAACTTTGTTGACAATCATAGGCATAAAAGACAAAAGTTTATGACTGATTTTCAACGGTTGGATGACCAAGCCTCTAAACGTACTACTGACTCAGTAACAAAATTTTTAGTGTGCACTATGCAGCCATACAACCTTGTTGATCGAAAAGAATTCATAAATATGGTGAAGGTCCTTAACCCTCGTTATAGCTCACCTGGACGAAAGCACTTTACTGCTACAGTAGTTCCAAAACTATAATGAAGTCAGGGACAAGATTAGGCAGGAACTATCATTAATTAACAAAGATACAATTTCTGTAACAACTGACTGCTGGACATCTATAGCCAATACACCATACATCACTATTACAGTACATTTTATCACATCAGAGTGGGCACTGAAATCAGCATGTCTAGCATGTGCACGTTTTGATAACGATCACAATGGTAAGAACATTGCTGAAGTTTTGAGGAGTATTTTAAATGATTGGGGCATTGATGTCCAGAACATAATGTCAATCCCTACTGACAATGGGAGTAACATCTTAAAATCAATTGAAGAACTCAATTTAGAGAATGCTCATATTTCTCTTGTTTTGCTCACAATATAAACATACGGGTTAATCACTCTTTGGATATTTCTGTATTGAAGAAAGCTGTTGCATGGCTTAAAAAGTTGCAAAATGCATTTGCAATGAGTTGGAAGATAAAGAGAGATCTCCACAAAGCCCAAGAGTTACTACAAATGGAGGTAAAAACACTTCCCTCTGCTTGTCCAACTCGCTAGTGGAGCACTTTAAAATTAGGGAAACGATTTCTGGAAAATTTGCAAAACCCTTTTAGAGTACTCAATTAAAAAGCATTTGATGTTAGAGGGAAATGAAATTTCATCCTTAGTAGACTTCACAACGGCGACTGAGTTATTAGAGGACATAACAAGTTCCTTGAGCGGCGAACAATATACAACAGCGTCAGCTGTACTACCTTTATATATGAAAATAAAAAATAATCTTCAACACAAGGATGAAGACAGTTCGCTACTTAAAAGTATCAAATCAGAAATTTTAGAGTCCCTAAATAAGTATGAATCTCATCCCATGTCATCAAATTTACAGTTATCAACTCTGTGTGATCCAAGATTCCGGCAAAACTTTATAGAGTCTCCCGTAGAAGTAAAGAAATTAGCTGTTGCAAAAATGAGGAACATTTATACAACACAGAAGATATCTAATCCTGATAATTTTGAAAATATTGAAACTAGGACAAAAGAACAAAACAAGAAAGGATTGGCTAAATTTTTTGATGTGATCGGTTCAAACAGTAATTCAGAAAATACAAGGAATCCTTCCCAGGAAGCTGAGAAAGAGCTCAATGAATATTTATCTATGCCAAGAGTTTCATTCGAACATGATCCCCTCGATTGGTGGAAAGTTCACTACGAATATTTCCTATCTTTGAAAGTTCTAGCCAGAAAATATCTGTGTATTCAGGGTTCAAGTGTGGCCTCGGAAAGAGTTTTCAGTTCAGGTGGAAGCGTTATAACAAGACAAAAAAAGAGCTTCCCTTCTCCCTAAGCATGCAGAGATGCAAATTTTCCTTAGTCATAATAAAAAATATTTTTAGCATTTTCAAATTGTATAGTACTTTTTTTTATATTTGAATGCCTTTTTTAATTCTTTTACAGGTTCATTTTTATGTTTCGACCTGTTTCTGTTAAATTATCTTTCAAATTGAAAGTGTACCATTTTTAATTATTTCACTTATTGATAATTTTTATATGGTCAATCATTTTATTTTTTTTAATATGTACAGAAAGCGGTGGCACATTATTTATTTTTTTTATTTATAAAAGTTTTACATCGCGATACATCGTAACATCACGATGTAAAGTTGCCGATGTATCACGATGTAGAGATGCCTACATCGTCCAGCCCTACCAGACACAGAGTAAGCCTTGTTTCAGCTCTTGTAACGACCTTGGAGGAGGATTTAAAGCAGCAACCTCTCTGCCAAGATAGTCCCAAAGATGTTCTATCGGATTCAGGTCTGGAGATCGAGCTGGCCATTCCATTCGTTCCAAACCGTGATCCTCCAGATACTCCTCAACAATCCAAGCTCGGTGAGGTCGTGCATTATCATCCATCAGAATGAAGTCGTTACCAATAGCAGCAGCATATGGGCGGACATATGGATCAAGGATCTCATCCCGATATCTAAGACCAGTTACGGTTCCTCCATGGAACACATGCAGGTCAGTGTGGCCACCGAGCGAGATCCCTGCCCAAACCAGGATTCCACCACCTCTATAACTGTGTCTTTCAACAGTGTTGGATTGATGGTATCTAGTGCGCTGTTCCCTCCAGATCAGTAGACGCCCTGAATCACTCTCCGTTGTAAATCTGGACTCGTCTGTGAACAGCACAGAAGCCCATTGTTGCTGCGTCCAAGAAACATGTTCTCTTGCCCAGCATAAGCGGTTCCTTCGCTGTCGTCCGTTGAGGGAACGCACACAACTGGTCTTCTTGCATACAGACCTGCATTGTGAAGACGATTTCGCACCGTAGTAGCGGAGATTCTTCTTCCTGATGCTTGAAAGTGGTCTGCAACGAGCTGCGGCACAGTAGTGGTTCTTCTCCTTCATGCCGAAAGAGCTAGAAAACGGTCTTCTGCAGGTGTTGTAGCTCGTGGTCGCCCTGGAACAGGTCTTCTGGACACAGAATCTTCAGATTGGTATTGATCCCAAAGTCGCTGAACAACACTACGAGACACATTGAGACGTCTAGCAGCATCAGCCTGCGACAATCCCATTTCCATCCATCCAACTGCCCGCCACCTTAACGAATTGGGTAAACGCGTCTCTGAGACATTTTTTAAACTCTATTGACTATTGTCACGAAACTGCCAACAACTGTTGAAAATCAACACAACTTACACACAAAAGTACGAAAGCTTGATATTTGCATATTTTTCTCTCTCATAAATATACGTTCTTTTCTATAAAATAAAAGTGGTAGCAATCGTTTTTGCATTAATGTTTTTAAAGTTCGTTATTATCATTCATGTAAACTATGCATTTTATTGTTACTGCCATTTTTTATGGTGAGCTTCGAAAAACATGTTGTACCTTAACTTTTTGAGGCCAGTGTAGTTAATGTTCTACCTATCATTATTTCTTAACTCAACCCCTTAAGTCTTCAGTGATCACTGGTGGATGGTGGTACCATTTGCTGAAATGAAATCAGAAACGAAATTTATTAACTCGAGAGGACTAATTTTTATGTACTGTCTCATTTTATTTTATGAGACTTCTAATGAAAGATGATGCTCATGGCCCTCTTTGTTTTGAATGTCAGATCACAACTGAATGTCACTTTTTTTAGAATGAAATACTATTCATTTTAGTAACCAATGACATACAACTATAGAAAAGTTATTCATAAAATGTGTTGGGGATGAATAAAGGGTGTCCCCAAAATAGCCCCCAAACTCTGCACAGCCTGATTCCTCATTGGGAGTACATAAAAAATGCCCAGATAACTACCTGTATGATCCATAGTTTACAAGAAAAATACAAAACACAAAGTATGATATCACAGCCAGTGCAATCCAGTACAACAGCGATATTTGTTGATATTTATAAAGGCAGCTGTTGAAAGTGTCCACAATGGCAAGTTTGAGCACACTGTGGAATGGATGAATGTACACGTTACAGCAGAGTGGTGTCCGTCAAGCAGCATGTAGATGAGCAACTACGTCCGTTTGTGTAGTCATTGCATCTCGATACACCAATTCCTTGAGATGGCCCCATAGGTAAAAAAAAATCTGAAGTGAGAGATCTGGCAATTGTGGTAGCCATGGAGCAGGACCCACGGGTCTGATCCAGCGGCCAGAGTGTGTCATCCAGACAATCGCATATGGGAGTGGAGAAATACGCTGGAGGCTCATCATAATTCATTCATCATCACTTACTGCATTTTTCTTCTAAACTATGTATTGTACAAGCCCAATTCTTTGGGTATTTTTTATTGTACCAATGAGGAATTTGGCTTTGCAGATTTTGGTTGCTATTTTGTTAATTGTTATTTTTTAATATTTTATTTTGCTTGAAAACTTAACCGAATGTAAATGTTAAAAAATGATACCAAACCGAATGTAAATGTTAAAAAAATGGTACCAGTTGAAATTATTTCTTTATCTAAAAAGTTAAAAAAAAAACAAATTTATCCCAATAAAGTTGGTGCATATTAATTATAAATTCTTTAGCAAGATTATTGGTATTATTAGTTTTAATTTTCAAAGAAATTAAAAATCCAGTAAAAGTTGCTGAACATGAAACTCAGGGGACTGAAATATTTTTTGTGTTAAAAGAATTTCCTGTTAAAGGACATTGCAAATATATATATATCAATAAAATTAAGTTTATTAGAGTTAATTGCAAATATATATAGATCAATAAAATTAAGTTTATTAGAGTTTATTTTATTTACATAGATATGTATATGTGCATGTATTTTATAAAAATCAATGGAACACAAAGATTTGCAAAAGCATAAAAAAATTTAATACAAAGTTTTCAAGTTTTTTGAAAAACAAAATAGTTATTGAGTTTTTGGAAAATAATCTGATATTTTTCTTTATGCCACCTTTCTTAGCATCTAATTGTTTGATATTGTCCATTTTGTTATTCATTTCACCAGTAGCTTAACATACACCCTTGCATCCTGGAAGGCCTAAAGCCTGATTGACTCAAATATGGCTTGAGGCCCCAAAATCTGACCTTGCAGGGGGGCCGTAATATTCACTGCATTTCAATGTGCCATCTAAGTAACTGTACATACTTTTTATGTTTCTCATTTTGGATAATGTGGGAACAGGAACTTCATTATTCATATCATTTACGTCGTCGGAATCTGCATCATTAAACTCCAAAATGTCTTTGTCTGCCTTGATTCGGGCTCTATACATATTCTTATCTACTTCAACAAATTCTTCCAATGATAAATAGTACAATCCAATTTGGATTGTGTTTTCTGTATTTTGTTCATTGCCAGAAGGGAAACCTTTTCTTGAGAAGTGATTTTTGTTCCTTGTAAAGAGGGGGAAAATGCATGAAAACACTTAGTGGTTTGTCGGGACTGTTGTGTTATTTTGTGTTAACCGATATTTTGTCTTGTTTTCTCGTTAAACGTAGTTCACTGTATTTATATTTATAATATCAGGGTATGTATTATTATTAAACTTTTTAAATAATTTTTAGCAAGTCCAACAACAAATGCGAAGACAGCAACAGCAGCAGCAGCATCAGATGCTTATGCAACACCCTCAAGGTATGCGGCCTCAGCTGTCTGGTAATATTCCCCAGGGAGGTATTGGCTCTTCTGTTGGACAACCACAGCAGCAGCAACCGCAGACTCAGCAGCAAAATCAACAACAGTCTTGGGGTGATTTAGGAATTTTGGATTCCTTACCACCTTAAGTCTTGGCATGTGTTTTTGAAATCAAATTGTAATAAAAATGAAATCGTGATTTTTTTTTCCTTCAACCAAATGAAATTTTCTTAACAAAATTTGGAGAAAATACCTTTTTAATTTCGGTACCTTGTGTTTTGCCATATTACTCCTTAATATTGCTACTTGGGTATAAAATTATTCTATACTTTTCTTGATATCCATTTTTTAAATGTAGAGTTGAACCATTCTATATGGTTTCTTATATTGTATTTTTAAGTAAAAATCATGTATTGATTATTAATGTATTTTATAAGGACATAGTCGATGTACTTTATTTATAGTTAGATTTAAGCTTCAATTACCTCAGTACAAGAGATTTTATGTTTATTTTGTTGTAAGAGCCCTTCAAATTTGCATTTCTGTTTTTGATTGTCCCCCTCTTTTGGAACTTTTTAGTTATATATTGAATTCTTTTATATTCTCATATTTTTATTAAAATGTTTGTGCTTTTATAAAAGAACAAGTTGATATACTTAGTTAATTACAATAAATTTTGATTGAACTTTTATCAATACAAGTTTACTTTTAACTGTTTCTATATTGCATATGTACATATTCATTGCATTGACATGCTTAAAAACAAATAAGTTTAAACAATTTTTTTTAAAATTACTAGAATATTGCATCATAAAATTGTGCATGAGAATTCTATAAATTAAGGATGTATTTGTCATCAACACTAATTTCCTATAATTGATCCAGTCAATTGTTTTCATCAGTTTAATTAAAACTATTTTAAAATTAATTCTAGCACTACATAGGAATCCAGTTCAAAATATTGGTTCATAATGTAATGTTGGTTTTTCAGTGATAATTTTGAAAATTTTTAAAAATTCTGTTTCTATTTATTTTATTCCTATATATTTTAATGGAAAACAAAAGTTAAGTTTTCCTGTTTTTTGTGAAAAATGCTTTTAAATTTCAAACTATGATTTTCTAAATTTCCTTAGCATAGCCTTCATTTTCTTCATTATTTTAATGTGAAATGAGTGCATTTTAAATTATCATTATAATAGTTGTATGGTCATAAATAAAACTAGATTTGATCTCCGATTTTGTATACATATTGAAAGAGAAAATGTTATGTCAAAGAATGAAATAGTAATTGTTCTGAGTTAATGGGATTCAATGTATTTCTCATATTTTCCAAAGCATCATAAATAAACTGTTTAAAAACAAAACTGTGTGTATGTGTGTGATAAGTTTGATATAATATAATAAGTTTGTATGAATCTAAACTGTAATAATCTGATGTTTGCATGAAGCTAAATTGTTATACTCCGGCAAGTTTTAATAAATCTATACTTTATTAAGTTTTAATGAATCTAAACTCTAATATGTTTTAATGAACTTAAACTGTATTACTCTAACAAGTTTTGTATGAATCTAAATTGTAATACCCTGTTAAAACATTTATTTAGATTCATAAAAATTTTAGATTGTCATCAAGCATAAAGGTATTGTAAAAATTAACTTTCCATTATATATTTGTGTTTGTGATTTCTCTTCTTGTAGTTTATATCATTAAAACAGATTTTAATTATTTCTTGCATTATGATTGTTTATGTTTAAAGAATTTAAGTTGAGATCACACAACAATTTCACTTATAATCAATTGTATTTCTGTAAAAAAGCTTTTTTTTTTTTTTGTAAATTTTGGTACAAAAAGTTGTAAATAAATAGTTTTTTTGAAATGTTAAAGAAATTCATCATTGTGTTCACACTTATTTTGTTTTGTTGAGTAGAGTAAAATAATCATTCATACTGTGTAGATATTATACTGTATAGAGTTTATGTAACAGATCTTGAAAAGGGGATTTTTGAAAAATAAAAGTTCATATTTCCTTGAAAAAGTTTTCTTTTGGTAATTTATTTCATAATCATAATTTATATTTTGTATAGAACAAATTCCCTACTACAAACTTTTTCCTTAAAAGGCTTTAACAATAGTCCTGTTAAAATATGCAACTTATTGTTTGCATTAAAAATGAGTGGCTATATGAATTAATATACGAAAGTTAAATATATTCTGAAGATTCAGATCTACATAACATTTTCAACACTTTATTTGGATTTTAGTTTTCCATGAAAGCATTCAAAAACCATTAAAAAACTGCTCTATAGAAAGACTAAAACAAGTTAAATCTGTTGGGGGGCTCAACCTCCTCAGTTGGCATGGTGCGAAGGGGAGGGTGTCGGCCTTTTGTTTTTAATATTGCAAGGTCTGTTGTCAATAGCCCTTGTGTTGCTTTGCAGTGCAATGTTAATAACACTTATTCATTATTGTTCATAGAGTGATGCCTGTGTTACTGTTTTTCAATTTTTGTCCTTTTTTTTTCTTTCTATTTCATCATTCCTTTCTTTTTGACATTTTTAGTTATACGTTTAAATAAGTTGAAAAAAGTATATTTTGTATTAAAAGAAATATTTGTATTTATTTCTCCAACTTCTGAACAATTTTTTTGTAGAATAATAGTAATTAATAACACAAATCCCTCCTCTTTCGACTGAAACTGTTAGTATGTTGATAATACTTAGAATAAAATGAGGTAATAATTCCGTCTTTTTCCTTTTTTTTCTCTAATTACTATAAAGAAGTTTGGGGCCTTGTGGTAGCGTATCGCACTTCCACTCCACAGATCTGGGGCTCTATCCTCAGGCTGGGCAAGGTCGACTCAGCCTTTTATCCCTTTGATGGATCGATAAATGAGTACAAAGCTTGCTTGGGGACTAAACACTGGGGGGTTTCGCTTCAGACTGACCACCTGATTGGGACAACTGCTCAGCACCCAATGGTCACGCATACTGAGATGGGCACAGTACAATAAAATAAATATAAAAATAAAATATACCACAAACTTATAGTAGGAAAAAAATTATAAAATCGAAAATTAAGAACAGCAAACCAATATATAAGTAGATATTTATAAAATGTAAATTGACTGAAATAGAAGTACTCATATATCTGGTATTAAGTATATACTTCTTTTACCAGTTAATTAAATTTTTATACCAATTAATTATATACTTTATATTAAGAATAATACTTATACACACACAATTATTAAGGTGGCATAAAACTAAAAATTGTTTATATTGATTCACTATTCTTACTTGAAAATTTAAATAGATTCTCTCTCTCTCTCTCTCTGTATGAAATGTAAGATAATTTTTTTATTTCTAATGGGCTGTGAATTGTTTAACCATTGCAGACCTAGTACATTCCCGGAAACTAGTATCTCTTTTTAGTACGGCACCATATAAGGATACCAATCGCAGCAGATAAATTTGATGCCCATTTTCCTTCCTAGAGGAAGGCACCTGAGCTATGACGATGCAAACCTGTACTAGGACTTAATTTTCCCGAGAGCACCCAAGCCAAACAGACACTCTAGGGATCTTTTACATGCCTTATTATCATACGACATAGCCGCTGTCGATTTTCTGCATCATGAAAATCCACCGACTTGGGCCGGGGAGTAGGTAGAA